>LGRX02008341.1:0-18795 GCA_001247695.2 Cymbomonas tetramitiformis | reverse complement strand
TGGGGTCATGACATAGACCCACGCAAGGCGGCGGCGTCTGGGGTCATGACATAGACCCACGCAAGGCGGCGGCGCCTGGGGTCACATGGTGGACCACTCTCCCATTCTGCCATTTGCTTCCGCATCAATAGAATATGCGATGTCGGAGGCGGAGGGACCGCTTCGTAGATCTGCGTGCCACGCGTATGATCCGGGTCCAAAGTGGGGCGTTCCGCCGGCGCCGGCTGGCAGCGGGATGCAGCCGAGCCGGGAGCGGTTTCTAAGTGGAGAGCGCTGGGGCGAGGGGGGGCGAGGGGGGCCGCTGGGTCAGGTGCGCATGCGGAGCATGGAGAAGGAGTACGAGGCGGCCAAGATGACGACGGAGCAGGCTCTGTCAGAGGCGGAGGCGCGCGTGATGGAGCTCACGGAGAAGACAAACGTGCTGGAGCCGGAGCTGGAGGCGACGCAGGCGTTCAAGCGGGAGCTGCAGAAGCTGGTGCGGGAGCTGGAGCAGGACCTGAAGCGCGCCAAGGCCGAGGCCGAGACGTCCCTGCAAGAGCGGAACCAGCAGATAGAGCAGCTGCAGGCATGCCCGGCATCCGCCTCGCCTGCTACTACGCGTGCCCGGCTGCTTGCTCACTGGTGGCGCCACGGTCGGCGCGGACGTGCGGCATCAGCGTGAAGGCCCGGCCCTGCCACTCGCGCGCTCACGATGATGCTATAATGCGTGTGCGGTGCCTTGCGTCTTCGACACAGTACGTCTCTGCTGCTGCGCGCCCTCGATGCCGTGAATCGGTGGGTGCACAGGAATGTATGGATGGGCCTGGGCGCGCACTGTCCGATGAAAGGACTCCTGTGGGTCAAGGTCTTGATGCTGAGGCTCCCCAGGATGGCCTGCAGGCCCCAGGTTGGGGGCGCACTAAATGTGGGTGTTTGGGTGTTGAGGCTCGCAGGACATGGTAGCAGGGCACGACCGCGAGCTGGACAAGGTGAAGCAGCCGCAAGATGCATGCTATGGGCCCGGGCTTCCGTATATGCGCCCCTGCATACGAGATGCGCCGCCCACTCGCATGACAGGATGCACCCCTGCATGCGAGATGCGCCCCCCACTCGCATGCCAGGATGCACCCCTGCATGCGAGATGCGCCCCCCACTCGCATGCCAGGATGCACCCCTGCATGCTAGATGCGCCCCCCACTCGCACGCCAGGATGCACCCCTGCATGCGAGATGCGCCCCCCACTCGCATGACAGGATGCACCCCTGCATGCGAGATGCGCCCCCCACTTGCACGCCAGGGTGCACCCCTGCATGCGAGATGCGCCCCCCACTCGCACGCCAGGATGCGCCCTTGCATGCGAGATGCGCCCCCCACTCGCATGCCAGGATGCATTCCTGCATGCGAGATGCGCCCCCCACTCGCACGCCGGGATGCACCCCTGCATGCGAGATGCGCCCCCCACTCGCATGCCAGGATGCACCCCTGCATGCGAGATGCGCCCCCCACTCGCACGCCGGGATGCACCCCTGCATGCGAGATGCGCCCCCCACTCGCACGCCAGGATGCGCCCCTGCATGCGAGATGCGCCCCCCACTTGCACGCCGGGATGCGCCCCTGCATGCGAGATGCGCCCCCCACTCGCACGCCGGGATGCACCCCTGTATGCGAGATGCCCCCCACTTGCACGCCGGGATGCGCCCCTGCATGCGAGATGCGCCCCCCACTCGCACGCCGGGATGCACCCCTGCATGCGAGATGCGCCCCCCACTCGCATGCCAGGATGTGTGGGCAGTGACATTGGGCTCGACCTACAGGACTGGCCATAGCAAGTTCATATCAGAAGCCCACGGCAGCAGACGCAGGAGGGGGCATATCCTGATGCGTGGGGCCTCAGGTGGTTCACCGGTGTTGACGTGCGCCTGTGCGCCCAATGGGAGGGCTGCGCAGGTCACCCTTCTGAAAGACAACGAGATGATCCACCTCCGAACCCAGGTTAGCCAGCTCGAGGAGAAGTTGACCGGCGGCGCCGTGGCACAGGAACGGGCCGAGCAGAAGGCCCGTGTGGACAGCCTGGAGCAACAGGTGAGGGGATCCTACCCCCCCTTGCTTCCCCACGCCATTCCGCAGACCCCGGTGGCTGCTGCATGCCCCCTCGCCCCCTACTTCCACCAGCACTGTGTCGACATCCGACGCGTGCCACGCTGGATGCCTGCGGCAAGCTGGGGCACGCTCTCGACTCTGGTGAGGAAGTGAGCTGCTGAGAGTTTGTAGGGCTCCAGGCGCTGCGCCTTCGACTTTGTATGCTTCACTCTTCTGGCCCTCTCTAACCCCCGATATTGGGGTAGCCGATTTATCGGATCTGATCTGCCCTTCATTTTCTCCCAGTTTGGATTAGGGAACAGCTGACTCGACAGATCTGGGACACACGCATGTTTCTCAGAGGTTGCGATTGCGGAAGGTGCTCACCCTCGAGGATGGAGGCTTTAGGGTATCTAGTCGCTGTGGTGGTAGTAGTTATGAGGTGCGGTGCCGTGCAACCTATCCGCGTGCCCACCACAAAAGGTGGGCAAGGTGCCTCCAGCCTGTGAAGCAGGTGAGTGCGGCACCATGCCGAAGGTGCCTCCAGCCTGTGAAGCAGGTGAGCGCGACACCGTGCCGAAGGTGCCTCCAGCCTGTGAAGCAGGTGAGCGCGACACCGTGCTGCAGGTGCCTCCAGCCTGTGAAGCAGGTGAGCGCGACACCGTGCTGCAGGTGCCTCCAGCCTGTGAAGCAGGTGAGTGCGGCACCGTGCCGAAGGTGCCTCCAGCCTGTGAAGCAGGTGAGTGCGACACCGTGCCAAAGGTGCCTCCAGCCTGTGAAGCAGGTGAGTGCGGCACCGTGCCGAAGGTGCCTCCAGCCTGTGAAGCAGGTGAGTCCGGCACCGTGCCGAAGGTGCCTCCAGCCTGTGAAGCAGGTGAGTGCGGCACCGTGCCGAAGGTGCCTCCAGCCTGTGAAGCAGGTGAGTGCGACACCGTGCCGAAGGTCCCGGCCGCCATAGGGTAGCTGGTCACAGAGCTGGCGATCTCTCAATCCGGCGTAGGCAACTGGTGTGGGAGCGCTATTCCGCGGGCGAGCTGTCTGTGACCATCGTGGGGGTGGGGGGAGCACTGCTGGGTCGCAGGTGAAGAAGCTCGAGGGGGTGCTGGAGGCACGGCAGGCGGAGGTGGCGGACCTTCAGCGCATGGTGAAGTCGGTGAGGCAAGCGGAGGAGACAGCGCGGGCAGAGACGAAGGAGGCCGAGGCGCGGGTAGCAGCCCTGGAGCTCGAGCTGCGGCCCGGCGCACAGCCAGGGGAGAAGGTGATCACCACCACCGAGCTGCAGGAGTATATCGTGCTGCTGGAGACGGACATGGAGGCCACTGTGATCGCCAGAGATAGTCAGGTGCTGCTCCCCCACGTTGGCACTCAATAATTGACCTGTGTGCCAAACTGGCCCTCGATCCTTTAAGCGTGCGCTATACCAGCCGTCGATGCTTAACCTGTGTGTGAAGGGGCAAGGACCGGGCGTGGGGTCGGGGCCAGGTGAGCGAGCTGGAGGCCGAGGTGGCACGTCTGAAGGAGGATTTGGAGCAGAGGAAGGCAGAGAGTGAGCTGGAAGTGGCCGGGCAGACGGCAGATTTGCAGCAGGCGGTGGAGGCGGCGGGGGTGCACCTAGAGGCGGTGAACGGGGAGATGCAAGCAGCGGCAGAAGCACACGCACAGGAGCTGGAGCGAGCTGCTCAGCAGGCGACCCAGGCGGCAGCGGCCACCGCAGCACAGATCCAGGTGCCTGGTCACCGTGCATCCACGCCGCCCATGGCCCCGCAGCCCAGCATCAACGCTTGAGGGCAACCGCCCATAGTTGGCATGCCCAGCATCAACGCTTGAGAGCAAGCGCTCATGGTTGGTATGCCCAGCATCAACGCTTGAGAGCAAGCGCTCATGGTCGGCATGCCCAGCATCAACGCTTGAGAGCAAGCGCTCATGGCTGGTATGCCCAGCATCAACGCTTGAGAGCAAGCGCTCATGGTCGGCATGCCCAGCATCAACGCTTGAGAGCAAGCGCTCATGGTTGGTATGCCCAGCATCAACGCTTGAGGGCAAGCGCTCATGGTCGGCATGCCCAGCATCAACGCTTGAGGGCAAGCGCTCATGGTCGGCATGCCCAGCATCAACGCTTGAGAGCAAGCGCTCATGGTCGGTATGCCCAGCATCAACGCTTGAGGGCAAGCGCTCATGGTCGGCATGCCCAGCATCAACGCTTGAGGGCAAGCGCCCATGGTCGGCATGCCCAGCATCAACGCTTGAGGGCAAGCGCCCATGGTCGGTATGCCCAGCATCAACGCTCGAGCTTGAGAGCAGACGCCTATCGACCGTATGTGCATCATTAGCTCGTTGGTGGGATCCACGTTTTGAAGTTTGCTGCTAAGGCATGCTAGTATTATGCGATGGGGTGTGGGGAGGCTAGAGGAGGGGCCCTGATCGGAGTGGAGCCATGCGACGAGGTTTGATGGCAGGAGCTTGAAGCCCAGCTGGACAAGGCGTTGAAGTCGGTGGAGGCCGCCCAGAAGGCCCAGCAGGAGGCCGACGCGCGGGTGGTGGCGCAGGAGGTGGAGACGCAGGAGCTGCAGGCGGCGGTGACGGCCGCGCAGGAGGCCGCGGCTGCTGCGGAAGTGGCGGCAGCCGAAGCCGCCGCCGAAGCTGCCGCACAGCCGAAGGCCACGGGCGAGCTGGCGGCAGCGCTGGAGGGCGAGCTGGCGGAGTGGAAGAAGCGCGCCAAGGCCATGCGGAGCAAGGTGGAGGAGCTCCAGGCAAAGCTGCAGTCTGCACAGGCCGGCGCAGAGTCGTCCACCAAGAGCCCTGCCGAGGGAGGAAGCAACGGGGAGGAGGAGGCGGCGGAGCCAGCGAGCAGCGGGGATATCAAGGCGCTGCAGCAGGCGATGCAGGCGAAAGGGGCGGAAGTGGAGGAGTGGCAAGAGCGGGCCCTGGCCAAGCCCATGGGCCCCCCTCCCCCGTGCCCCTCACTACATCCTCCGTGGCGATGGGAGATTTTCCGGCGCACAGCCGCGGGTGATCACCACATCCGTGCTTGCTGTGTGTTGGGGTTCTTTGGACTCGCGTGTGTCCCGTCGGCAGAGGGGGTGCATTCTCCTCCCTGCTGCCCCATTGGTTGAGTTGCTGCGGAGGGGAGCCGGCAGGCAGGGAAGAAGGCGGTGCACAAACTGCGCGCAGAGAACGCCGAGCTCGGGCAGCGCGTGCAGCAACTAGAGCAGGCGGCGGGGACCGCGGCGGAGTGGGAGAAGCGCGCCAAGGCGACGCGCAGCAAGTCAACCGAGCTCCAGAAGCAGCTGAAGGCGATGGAAGCAGAGCTGCAGGAAGCCTGCGCCCGGGACACCCAGTGACCCCCTCCGGGGAGACCCTCCAGCCAGCTGCGCGCGAGAGCTCAGCAAATGGTGCCTTTGCCCCCGCCCTTTGATCCCTTTGATGCGTGCTTTCCCCCTTCTCACTCTCCCCCCCCCCTATTCGCAGCGCCACCGTCACTCCCTGTTCTTGATGGAGTTCTCATTGTCGGCGCTGCGCAATGGGGTGAGGAGAGGCGCAGGGAGAAGGATGAGCAGCTGGCCGAGCTGCAGTCTGGGGCCAAGGGGCTCACACAGCACGTGGAGGAGCTCGAGATGGAGCTCGCTCAGACTAAGGCAGCGTGCCCCCCCTCGCCGCCCCTCACAGCCAAGCTCGGGAATTGCAGCCCCCTTCGTCGCAGCTCAAATCCTTAGGCAGTGCGGGGCAACCTTGATGCCCCCCTTAGGCAGTGCGGGGCAACCTTGATGCCCCCCTTAGGCATTGCGGGGCAACCTTGATGCCCCCCTTAGGCAGTGCGGGGCAACCTTGATGCCCCCCTTAGGCAGTGCGGGGCAGCCTTGATGCCCCCCTTAGGCAGTACGGGGCAACCTTGATGCCCCCCTTAGGCAGTGCGGGGCAACCTTGATGCCCCCCTTAGGCAGTGCGGGGCAACCTTGATGCCTCCCGCGCGATGGCAATGCATTGGCGGAGTGGACAATTGCAAAAGGTTGTGTAAAGTGCTCGCGTGGTCTCGCACCGTGGACGTCTTTGAGTTTTTTGAACCGTTGATTTGGGCCAAGCACGGCTCACAGAGCCCCGAGTGCGGCGCGGCGGCGGCGGGTGTGCGAGGGAGGCGGCAGTGCGTGGCGCAACAGTGGGGTGAAAAAGGAGGTGTGCTGGTGGCACAGGCGGAACGCGCGGAGGCGGCGGCGCAAGTGGAGGGCTTACAGAGTGCCCCAGACGCCGCGGAGCCCGCCGCTGGGTACCCCCCCTGCAGCCACATCGCCCCGCATCCCGTTTGCCCCTTTCCCCGGCGGTTAGAAGCGCATGCATTTCGAGTGCATGCGCATCGCTTTGCTCGCGCGCATTAAGTGGAGCCAGCGTCATGTTGGGTGGAAAGAGGCTCGACCACGCTGGCTGAAATGCGCGGGGAAAGCTGAGAGACGCCTGTAACTGGGAAGTTGGCAACTGGCAGAGGTGAAGGCAGGGGGTGGAGACAGGAGTCTTGGCGGGCAGCTGAGGTGAGGGCAGGGGGTGAAGGCAGGAGTCTTGGGAGCGGCTGAGGTGAAGGCAGGAGTGAAGGCAGGGTCTTGGCGGGCAGCTGAGAGGTGAAGGCGACAGGGTGGAGGCAGGAGTCTTGGCGGGCAGCTGAGGTGAAGGCAGGGGTGGAGGCAGGAGTCTTGGCGGGCAGCTTGGCGGGCAGCTGAGGTGAAGGCAGGGGGTGGAGGCAGGAGTCTTGGCGGGCAGCTGAGAGAAGGGGGCGCGATGGGCGGTGCTCAGAAGCGACTGGGAGAAGCGCGCAAAGCTGACGCGCAGCAAGCTGCAGGCGGCGCTGGAGCGTGGCAAGCAGCTGCAGGCGGAGGTGGAGGCGCTGCAAGGCCAGCTGGCGGACCGTGACAGCGAGGCAGCAGCAGCCCGGGCGGCGCAGCAGTCGCTGGAGGAGCAGCTGGCTGCGCTCCAGGCCCAGCTTCAGGTACATTCGCCAGCCTTGCGCACAACTGCCCCCATCTGTGGAGAGACAGCGCAGCTATGGAGGTGTGGGTGCATGGTGCGAGGCCACCTCAATTCTTCCTCCGGGTGCAGTGCTCGGTCGGGTCGCGGTCCTCGGTCCGCCAGGCGCGCCGCTCTGGCCTTGGGCACCCCCAGGGTTAGCAGCGATAGGGAGCGGGAAAGGGGGGAGGGGTGTGGGGGCGAGAGGCGGGGAGATGTGAACAGGAGGTCGAGGCGAGAGCGCTGGTGAGCGCTGCGACCACCTCTCAACCCCCGGGAGCCGAGGCCGCATCGTTGCCCACGCCTGCCGATGTGCAGCAGCTGGAAGTGGCGAGCGCTGACCCGGCGGGCGCAACAGCGGTGGCCCAGCCGGCTGCCGCGGGGGAGCCAGCCGCGCAGAGCATGGAGAGCGCTCCGATCCCTGAGGAGGAGGCACTTCCAGGGGAGGAAGCGCTGGAGGCTGCGCTGCCTGAGGCTGCTGAGGCGGGTCCCAAGCCCATGGAAGAGGCAGGGGCGGCGCCGGCTGTTGATGACCAACGCCTGGCGCCGAGTATGCCCGAAGAACAGTCCGTTCCTGAGAGGGAGGGCCAGGGAGCCGTGGAAATCCTCCAGGAGCTAGAGGCAGAAGAGGTGGGCCTGCCACACCGTCCATACCCTATCCGCGTCGGCCTGACCCCAAGCCTCCTCGCACCCCCCTTGACAGCCGCTGGAGCGCAGCGGTGGCCGGCATGATGGTTGAGCCGGTGAGCTGCGTAAGGTGGTAACTGCATCCGGCATTCGGCATTCTGCAGAAGGTGCTGACTGCATCCGGCATTCTGCGGAAGGTGCTGACTGCATCCGGCATTCTGCGGAAGGTGCTGACTGCATGCGGCATTCTGCGGAAGGTGGTGGCTGCATCCGGCATTCTGCGGAAGGTGGTGGCTGCATCCGGCATTCTGCAGAAGGTGCTGACTGCATCCGGCATTCTGGGAAGGTGCTGACTGCATCCGGCATTCTGCGGAAGGTGGTGACTGCATTCGGCATTCTGCGGAAGGTGGTGACTGCATCCGGCATTCTGCGGAAGGTGGTGACTGCATCCGGCATTCTGCTGAAGGTGCTGAATGCATCCGGCATTCTGCCGAAGGTGCTGACTGCATCCAGCATTCTGCGGAAGGTGGTGGCTGGATCCGGCATTCTGCGGAAGGTGGTGGCTGGATCCGGCATTCTGCGGAAGGTGCTGACTGCATCCGGCATTCTGCGGAAGGTGCTGACTGCATCCGGCATTCTGCGGAAGGTGCTGACTGCATTCAGCATTCTGCGGAAGGTGCTGACTGCATCCGGCATTCTGCAGAAGGGGCTGACTGCATCCGGCATTCTGCGGAAGATGCTGACTGCATCCGGCATTCTGCGGAAGGTGGTGGCTGCATCCGACATTCTGCGGAAAGTGGTGGCTGCATCCGGCATTCTGGTGACAAGCGAGGTGGAGGCTGGAAGGGACCGCAGGGGTCCCCTGAGGCGCGCACGCCAGAGCTGACTGCCTCTGAGGCTTCGCCGGATGTGGACCATGCGAGCACGAATGAGGCCCCCGCCGCGGCTGGTCAGGGAGAGCTGGGGGAGAAGGCCACAGGGGCTGGGCAGGGAGAGCTGGGGGAGGAGGTAGGCAGCCCGCTGGAGCCGCCGCCCGCCACGGAACCCCCAACCAGAGAGCCACATGCAAAGGACGAGGTGGATCTGGAGTACCTCAAGACGGTGATGGTGCGGTATCTGGAGGTACCCGAGGAGCTCGAGGAGGCCACTCGCGATGGCATGCTGCCCGTCTTGGAGATGATTCTCCGGCTTTCAGCAGACGAAGTTCGCCGTATTCGATTCCAGGATGAAGACGAGGACGAGGACCAAGACGAGGATGACACCGCCCCTTCTGAGGTGTGCGCCCTCGCTGCGCAAACCGCTCGGAATTTGCGTTTGTTGCCCACGTTGTCAGTGCGCATTGTCCACGTAGTACTGACAGAACCCCCCCCTCCCCCCCTCCACGGCCACCTTGGTGCTCCCCATTTTCACGGCGTGGCAGGCTGTGAAAGACCAACCAGCAGATTCAGGTGACTGCATTGCTCTCTTTTATCTTCTCTCATGTTTGAGATGAACCCATGCTGCCATCGCCCGATGTCACACGCGCCCCTCCGCGCTACCCACCAAGCCCGCCTCCCAGCTGTCCTATGCTCCCCCATTTCTACACGGCCATGCGCTTGCCTTGCCCGGAGCAGACCCGCCATCCACTCCGCCTTCACTAGGTTTTTCGCAGCAATGCAGTCATTGCAGTTTGGTTATCTCACATCTCTGTATCCTGGATAAGATAATGGGGAAAGCATCACAATGCGCCGTCAAGTGGCTGACGGTGACCGATGTTTTACCTGGTATGCGCGGAGCTTTCTGTCGAGTGCCTCTGGAGGTGCTTGATAGAATACCCCGCGTCCACGTCGGCATGCCGCATCTTTGTGCAGGAGTGCTCCTGACCATTTCTGACGTGGAAGGCTCGCACGGGGAGTTGCGGCCCTCATGAAGCATGATGGCATCTGTACGCGCAGTCTGAAATGCGAGAGCTGTGATGAGCCCTGCGGCTGCTTCGCCCGGGCTTCCATCTGTGAGGGACCGCAGAGCATGAAGTCCTCGGAAGGGGCCTTTCATATCCATCGTCTTGATCAACAAGGGGGACCCTATCAGAGGGGCCGAACAGCAGCAATGCTTAGGGATGTGCTGAAGGCGTATGTTGAGATATGATCGAGTTCGTGGTGTTGCCTGTGCCATTCCGAGTGGCGTCATCCGTGTTGAAAACCTTGGCAAGGGCTGGCATGATGTCTGTGATTTGAGTTGTGTGGCTGCTTGGGCGTAGACTTCTCTGCGGAGTCCCAATACTTGAAGCACGTCGTGGTGAAGTTCATGGAGACGCCTTTGGATGACCCAGAAGGCCGCGCAAGGTTGCTTCCAGTGCTCACCATGCTGCTGGGGCTCTCCGCCGAGGAAAAGGAGAAAATTGAGGCTGTGCAGAGGGAGGCAACGGGGCAAGGAAGCTCATGGCTCTTTGGTTGACCAAATTTGGCACCCTCTGCGCATACATGGCCTATGGTGTAGATTCATATCAGACATCGGTGAATCAGACAGCACGTAGCAGTCGCAGCACTCAAACTTGAAGATTGATGGGAACGCGCATAACTTCATACAAATCTATCAAAGTTCAGCTAATCTCTCTGTATGTTTCTCAGATATCTTACCCGAATACGGGCATTATGAGCATCGCGTATTGTATTGCTTTGAATTTCGATTTCACGGGATTTCCAAAAACAAGGACTTTCAGGTCAACTCCAAAATTTCCCCCGCTAGAAATCCCCAGCCACCAACATTATTTATCTCTGTTTTCTGAGAGATGCCAATTTGAGTTAAGTACGGTAGTTAACGAGTAGTGTGCAACATTTGTTTGGATTGCATTAACTTACAAGCAAGGCTCGGCATCGATATCTTATATTGCCGATATATCGATGTTTGATAGACTGCGTCGATATATCGCCGATAACCAAAAAGTAACTAGTTGTCGACGATATGTATATATATATATATATATCGGTGTCGGTTATTCGGTACTTTCAGAAATCATATGTGGTGACTATGCAGATGCATATATAAATACAAGATAGCGATGACGATCGATTATACCGGCGTTAATGATGATTTTTTGAGTTTTCGAAATGTATCGATAGGTAATTTTAAACACGAGACCGCGTGCCCTGCTTACAACGAGCAGGTGAAACTAAGCGGCTAGCCTAGTTTCAGGTATACTCTTAATGAGAGTCGATATACAATAATAGTGGTATCGTATGAGCTTGAATGAATTCGGGAGCCTGTTTTAATTAAGCTTTTGTAAATGCCGCGTCGGGATTCACTATTGAGATCTTATTTTTGAAATTCGAAGAAAATCTACGTCCATATACAGTGGACAGACCGCAGGGTTTTGCCCCCCCCTCTCCCTCGGCCTATCCCTCTTCCTGCCACCTTGGCGTCTTCTTCGATTTTGTAAAACTTTTTTTGTGTCAATATCATCAGATGCATGGCCGGAGTCAATACAATAAGGTTCCGTTGCGTCAGAGGGAATAGTAAAAATGTAAAATAATGTCGGAAGTCGATAATACCACCAATTGCTTGAAAATCTCTCAAATCTTGGTGTGCAAATCGTGGTACATATTGCTTGATATAACTATGATATGGCACTTTAGTTGGTTAAGCACAGACCGACTGATGAGAACACACCGAGCATTGTCAAGTAAGGCAGATGCGACAGTGTGGGCTTCCGTAGATATGTGTGCGTGCGCATGCATGTGCGTGCGTGGATGTGCGCAAGTTACCGATGCGTCGTTTATATACACGCTGGCTTACTATCTACAAGGCAATCGCATGCACCAAGCAACAGAGGCATCCGATAGTAAACAAGGCAGATGGAAGCTGCAGGCACTGATTACCAGTACGTCATAATTTCTTTAGCTTGAACGTGCCCCTTTCAATGTCCTCCGCAGTTATAACGATTAAGTATGTAAATTGATATAAATTAACACAAATTTCACAATTAATGAGGTTGGCTATCTATACAGATCCCAAAATGCCAGGATTGCCATGGTGGTGAGACAGCGATTTCAATTGACCGTAAAGGCTAACACTTTACTGCAAACCCCAATTCCCGCCTGCTATCGCTTGACTGGGAATCGGAAATAAGATGGTGCGGGCTGAAATTGTACCATATGTGTATATTTCAGCAGTGTGAAACAATATGGCATCCATATGGAATAAGAGGCTGCTGCTGAGATGGCAGGAGGCTCCAGCTGTATTCCCTTCAATCATTACGAATTTTGCATTTTTCTTGGCAAACACGGCATATTGACAGCTGTGTTTGATGATATGATGTGCTGTTCTGTTTGCATGCATATGGGAGAAGGTATTCAACATGAGCCTGTCCTCTAGATCACTAAATTAAAGTACTATCGCAAGCATCAGCCTGCATGCCGTATCCTGAATTGTCATCTCAAATCTTGATGAGTGTCTGCCACTTGATCTGCCTCCTTAATCATACCTTTTGGGACCCACCGCATATTCTATAGTAGGGATCCTCCATCCGGAGCACCAAAAGTCGTATAGGTCTAGAGCCAATCACAGGAGGGCAATTATTGAATTGTATATTTCATAAGCGTAGTGGCGGATAAGGTAACAGCCATTCATCGCAGCCTTCGATAAGAAGATCCACCGCGCATACAAATGATGTTCGAGCACACATTGCGCTGCTCACGCACCCAGAAACCTACAGCGTAAATTTCATGCCACCTTTGGGCGTGGCAAGTGAGATGCCTTTGTGGCTGATATCCACAAAGCCCTCCCTTATTGGTTTGTGCGACACACGATTCAATGCACGCCTCGTCCCTTCCCCCCTACTCTCCCCATTCCTGAGAACCGATTGGCCCCGGAGCTCTGGGACGGTATCCTGGTGCATTCCCTGCCCGCGCCCCACCTGCCCCTGCACAATCCCACCCTTCGCTGCCTTCCTCTCCACTTCCTCGCATCCCACTGGCCGCAGCTTCTCACCCCATGCCTCACGTGGCTGCGCCTTCCTTCCAGGGGCGTGAGTTCGTCCAGCGGCAGTGGGCTTGGTCGCCACCTCCCGCGAATGGCAGCTCCCCACGTGGCGATTGCGGCGCTGCTGAGTGGAGAACGTTCTGCGGCACACCCGGCATGCGAGATCACTGCGGGCATTGTGATGGTCGAGCACAGCCGCTGCTTCCCGCGCCAACCGCTGCCAGCTATCCTCATCCCCTGCAGCCGAAGCTGTCATGCTCGAATCGTTTTTGTGCCTATTCGCCTTGCCTCGCTTCAACTCATCTTCAGCCGCCCGTGCACCAGAAGCCGCCAAGCGACCAACGGCTGCCGGCTGCTGTCGACCCTCCCTGCCACCCGCTCTCGGCGCCGGTGCCGGTGGTAATTTACAGCCATGCTTCGGGATCTTGTGGGCCCGCTCCTCGTGCGCTGCTCCAGGCGGCCGACCCCTCTTCCTGCGCTGCTCTGCCATTGTGGTTGCTGCCTTTGGCCCTGGCGATCTAACCGTGGCTTGCTCCTCCGGCCGGATCGGCGGCGCATCGAACGGCTCACCCGGGTGGAACTTCCTCCCGTGAGCATTGCGGTTACTCAGACTCGAGAACGTCTTGAGGCACACTCCGCATGTGACATCGTCATCGATGTTACGTGTGTCACACGCGTCGCCTTTGGCACCGCACCGGCTGTCTTGCAAGCGGCCAGGGCCGGAGAACGGGGGAGTGGCGGCCTTGGTCAGCGCTGCGCATGCCCAGCGTTGCCGCTCCCGTGGTTTGAGAGCACGCCACTTCCGGAGCAACTCCGGGAGGGCAGTGGCGCCATGCTGCGAGCGGTGGCGCTGCTGGAACAGGTTCCAGCCATTCGAGGCCCTTGGAGGGGGGCCATGCTCGGACGCCTGTCCGGCCCGCTGCGGTAGTACCTCACACTCTGCACAGTACCAGTCTTCCTTTGGCACCGCAGTGAGCGCTGGGCGCAGACAGGAAATGTGGTACCCCTTCCCACAGCCCGGCCTGGCGCCAACGGTATCACTGCCACAGAGGAGCATCGTCTCAGCGCGGTCGGTGCGCCCGCACGCCTGGCAGAAGTGGTCCTCGTCCACACCCACGCCATCGTCATCGTCACTATCAGTCAGGTCCCCATCCTCCCCCCCTTGGATCTCCGACAAGGGGCAGCATTCAACCGGCCGCAGCCAAACCTGCCCTTTGCCGCCTCCTCGGGCATCCACCGCCATCTCCAGGCAAACCGAGTACGTGGCGTGACCAGATATGACAGCCAGGGGCAGTATTTGGACGCCCCGCCCGGCCATGGCTGCCCCCTCCCGCCGGTTGCACACCTCGCCGGCGGAGGTGACGCCCCAACCCTTGTAGCGCCCGGTGGAATGGGTCCCGAGGCGCCACCTCAGGTGCCACGTGGCAGAGGAGCCGCACGGCCCGAGGTGCACCTTGGGGGGATCTGTCTGCGTACGGCACCCGCCGATGTTGAAGTGCGGCACGAGCACGGCGTGCCCCCGCAGCCCCGCCCCAACCAGGAAGGTGTCCCGCGACATCTCGTCGAACCCGGCCGGCAGGGGGTCCTCCGCAGGTGCGCACCGCAGAGTGTCCTCCACGAAGATCTCGTACGCCCCTGACCCGAGGCGGGAGGAGAGCCGGGCGCGCCCTCCCGGTGTGGAGGCACAGAGGCCTCCATCCGAGTGCCAGTGACCCTCGCGCCCGCGCCCCCCTCCCCGCACCGCAGTTTTGCCCAGGTGGAGAAGGGCGCACTCATGCCCCACCGCGACCCATGCCGAGAGGCCGAACTCCCCCTTCGTAGGGGGGGCGAGGTCCATCTGCCGCAGCAAAGCCTGGGCGTGCAGCGAGATGAGGTGCGGGGAGTCGTGGCAGTCGATGCTGCACACCACGCTGCGCCGGTGCCCCGTGGGCAGCGGGAAGTGGGATGCGAGCTGCGAGGCCTGTGCACAGCGCAGCTGGCCCCCAATTAGACGCGTGCGGACTCCATTTCCCGGATCCGCCAAAGCTTGCGTAGCAAAGGCATCCAATTAGATCCACGTGGACTCAACTTCTCGGATCCACCAAAGTTTGCGTAGCAAAGGCATCCATTCCCAGCTACCTGCTGCAAAGAGCTATGCGCGAGTAACACGGAGCTAAGCAGAATGTACTGCAGGAGCACGATCGGAGGAGCTCAAGCAGGAAGTGATTCCAAGCGTGAACTACACTGACGCTACGGGACAGTCAGTCTGATACTGCCACGAATAGACAGTCGGGTTGGGCCGGGATCGGGGCGACAAGTCCGATTCGCCGAGGACCTTGCCTGCGTGGCGCCCGTCCCCTCCGAGCTGAAGAGGGCGCTGGCCCGCAGCGCCGGCAAGATGTGGTGGAGGTCCGCCACAGAGATGTGCGGGGTGGCCACGCTCACGACGTGGCACCGCGGACCCAGCGACGCCTCGGCCAGCTTCTCTGCCTTCCCCCTCGCTGCCACCTGCTCCCCAAACCCCCCACCAAAGCTCCGCGATTCAGCTCTGTCACCGACTGACCTTGCGGTTTCTGCTCTACACGGCTTCTATCCAAATCAGCTCCAGAGAGGGAGGCCGCAGCACGCGGCAGTGAGCCGCTCCTGAGGAAGCCGCCGCCGCTGCGCTTTCAGTTTCGCCGGTGTCAAAACGTTTGGCGGTCACACAAAATGTCTGTTTGACGACAGGCTTGTGGGGAAACGAGTGCATAGCGCGGGGCGAGGAAGGGAGCCCCCGCCTCAGTCTGCTACGGACTGTATCGAGCATGCCCTGGCTGATCTCTGTGATGCATCGCAAAACGTGGGTGTGGTCCGTTATTGGGATGCAATTCTTTCTACGTGCGCAGCAGTGCCGATGACTTGTGATGATCTCGAGTATGTTGAGGAGGCCGCTTTGCATTCCCCGGGAGGGAGGGAGGGGAGCTGCAGGAGGGCGAAAGCTCGTGCGATGTTAGGACGGCACGGGGCGCCCAAGGAACTGGGGTACGGGCGGGACAGCACCAGGACGAGGAACTCTGCGCAGGCCCAGTGGGGGTCCTGGGAGAAGGTCTGAACCACGTTGGAGAGGGCCCGAGAGTAGTAGTCCAGCCGGCCGGTGTCGCACAGCGCCGTGACAAACAGCACGTGCGGAGGTGGAGTCGGAGGCGTAGCGGGGTGTGCATTCGGAGATTCGGCCCTGGTACTCTGCGCCTTAGGGCTCCTGTCGGTGAGCACTGGCAGGGCGTTGGCAGACAGCTTGCTGTGGGCCTTACCGCTGGCTGGTGCCGGCGTGGAAGACGCCGGTCCTGGGGTCACCCACAACGTGCCGTGTCTATCAGTGCCAAACTTGACAACGAGATGGACTGCTACCGTGTCGAGCGATAATGGCATCAGTGCACGTTTATTGGGGAATGAATGTCCGGCTAAAAATTGAAAAGGGCACCGGAAACGGGCTTGCGGGGCGACCTGGTGTGGATGCGGGACGTGCTGGTGTTGGCATTCCTGTTGTTGGCGATCCCAGCCTTTCGGTCGTGATATTTGACAGTACCAACGTCCCCACATCACCGGTGCTAGAAAGCTTGGGTCTCGCTTGTCTGCGAGAGCCCCGGTCCTCGTGCGCTGTTCCCGGCGGCCGGTCCTCGTGCGCTGTTCCCGGCGGCCGGTCCTTGTGCGCTGCTCCCGGCGGCCGACCCCTCTTCTTGCGCTGCTCTGCCATTGTGGTTGCTGCCTTTGGCCCTGGCGATCTAACCGTGGCTTGCTCCTCGGGCCGGATCGGCGGCGCATCGAACGGCTCACCCGGGTGGAACTTCCTCCCGTGAGCATTGCGGTTACTCAGACTCGAGAACGTCTTGAGGCACACTCCGCATGTGACATCGTCATCGATGTTACGTGTGTCACACGCGTCGCCTTTGGCACCGCACCGGCTGTGTTCGGATAACGGGGGAGTGGTGGCCGCCTGGGTGGAGGTCCCGGCCACTGTCGCGGCCCGCGCCGGTCTTCCTCTTTTTGGGGGGTTCGAAGGGGGAATGATGTACCCTCCAGTGATTTTCGTCGTCTTCGGGGGTACGTTTTTCGGTCTTCCCATGGCTAGCTGCTTGATGCGATGTGGGTGGCGAATGAATCGTCTCACGGCGGTAGAATCTGCTTGGTTGTATGCACGGTGTACGGCGATCACTCTATCAAAATACCATAGCGCATGCGGTAAGCTTCGATTTTACAGTGAGATTGTGAACGGATTGAATATCTCTGTATCATATTCCTGCGCAAGCCGTGACACTATGCACACCCAACAGAATCCACTACGAAGTTGAGTATATGGTGAGGTCATGCTGCTTGAACTAAATTACGAGTGCAGGGTACCGCCAAAAGAGTGTACTCGCAAATTGAGGTCTCTATAGCTAGACCATCAAAGACCACTTTCGCTTTTGCGCGTGATAACCAGGGATATCAACAGCATCGTTAATTCTCTCTGTAGATCTCTCCCTCTAGCTCGCGCTCTTTCTCCTCCTGTTAGATATGCGGGTTATGAGCCTATATTTAGGATGGTGGGAAGTTTTCCCTGACGCCCAGTTTATTGGGAATATTCTGCGACAAGAACAAGAAATTGTGCAGAATTGTGCAATCCGAGCACACGCTAACAGTAACAACGGTTTATAATGGAAATCGTACACTCGTTTCATCTTTGAAGATTTCAAATTGAGAAACAGAGTCGGCCCCTGTCAGAATTAGGGTTTAAGGATTGAGAATGCATTTCACCATATTTGATATTCATCGTAGCGTTCAGATCATCAGAGTGAGAGCAGTGACCGCTATCGTAGGACACACACAACGACAACTGCTTAGCGAATCCGGATAGGAGGTAGAAAGTAGGATGAACCCGGCGCGCCATTTTCGATTTCGTTGGACGCGGCAGAATTTTTTGGTTTCGCGCCACGCCGGCGCCTGGCAAATTCCCATAGCCAGCGCGACAGAGCCACACCAGCACGCGCCATGGCGCCACTCAGCCACCCTAGCTAGGGGACAGTCGATGCAAATTCCAAGCCCTTCATAAGCACCGTGAAATGGCCCAAAGTTCTTAATAATAATAATAAAACATTTACGCTAGCAAAGGGGACAAAGTCCTGAGAGTGCGGTATCCCTGCAAAGCAGGCTAGTGAAAACACCAGGGGCTACTCCCTCTGCTATAGCGCGCCCACAAAGGGGCTCAACCCACTTTTCAGCAGGGTGACATCTAGAGAAAAAGCTAGGTGCTAAGCAAAAAAACTCTAGAAGATGGAGAAGCAGCCATGGCCGGGTGAGTGGAGGGGTGGCTGAATCTGAGCGGTGGGGAGGGAAGTCGAAGAATTAAGGGGGTATTTGGAGACGTTGAGGAAGGGGGGTCAAGGTGGGCGGGGGAGAGGGGGTGGTGGGGGTGGGGGAGGAGGGAAGGGCCCCTCCCTGGGGACGAGAGAACCATCTTATATTGCAAGACTTTTGAAAATTATTGCAGGAGGGTTTGAAGAAAGTCGTTTGATTGTTGCACAGCTTCTGTTTCTGTCACGGTCTCACTGCCCAGGATGTCAACTGTATGCGGGTCAGTGTTCAAGGTGGTGGTGGTGTTTAACAGAAACACGTCTCGCCTATTTTTGGTGTGTTGTCTACAGATTCTTGAAAGTTTTTAAAGGAGAGGTTTAATCTTGCCACGGGGAACACCTATCGTGTTGAGGACAGTACCAAAAAGAGGAGGGAGGTACCCCATGAGTGTAAGTACTTTGGGCCATTTCACGGTGCTTATGAAGGGCTTGGAATTTGCATTGGTGATTGCCGTGTCATGGTGACCACCATAATAATGCTCAGCACCATTCTGATGATAGGGGGGGTCTTGAGTGGGCCATGGGCACAGCGAAGAAGGAAGTACTTTGTCACTTTCGTTCAGAACTTCATTCCAAATATCAGGGCTGACTCCGGTGTAGTCTAGCCTCTTCTCCGTGACTCTGGACTTAGGAAGGACATTGAGGAACCATCTGGCAATCTTTTTCTGTGTAGGCCTCCAGTCAAAGGCTGGTTGAGTAACACTGGGTGCACTGTCTATAGCTATGATAACGACATCCAAAAAGCCATCCTTATAGCATCCGCCACCTGGAAGAACGTAGGGGTCATCACCCGTCCAATAACCATGTGGGATAA
>LGRX02008340.1:0-30897 GCA_001247695.2 Cymbomonas tetramitiformis | reverse complement strand
ATGAACCTCCTCTTCCGGCTGATTGCAGCCAAGTGAGACTCCGCAAACCAGATTGAACCGCTTCTTCCGGCTGAGTGCTGCCAAGTGAGACTCTGGGAGAGTACTGACACATAATTGAAGCTCCACGTATGCTTGACTGCTTCAACGGGAGACTCCCTACAAAGAATCAAGGCTTTATGACGTGGTGGTGGAGTGATCATAGATAGTTAGGGGTGTTGGTGTTGGCGTGGTGACATATTTTTCTTGGACTCTAAAACTGAGTCCAATAGTCTGTTGAAACTAAGTGCAACGACACAAGAGTATCTTTAAAGTCCGAAAATTTAATAAATCACAGTTAAATAGCAAGCATTGCAACTAGGTTCTTGGTCTAGACAAGATGGTCCATAATACCGATTGCGAGGTCTGTGCGAAACAGCCAGGCCGAGTGTCAGCCGACGTAGCTTTCGACTCTCTCCAAAATGCGCAAATGTGAAAGATTGTTCACGTTGCTCAAAACTTTTTTTGTTAGAGAGAGGAGAGTTTTGTCATAAGTGTCAGAGAGAAACGGTACATTTTCGGAGAGAAAGAAAGTCTCGGCATAAATATCAAAGAGAAAGGGGCAGCATCCTCTGAGAGAAAAGGCGTCTTGTCATGTCTGTGAGACACTGTTAGACTTGTCAGGGAGCATGAAAGTCTTGGTACTATTGCCGACATCAATAATCTTAGCGGAGGGAAAGGGAAGCGGCAAGTAACGCTCTCAGAGGTGAGGGTTCTGAGCTTGACAGTCAGAGGGAAAGGGAATCGTATCACGGAGATAGAGGGGGTAGCGGCATTCGTCCCTGCGAGCAAGAGGATCTTGAGAAAAAAAATGATAGGGTGGGTATCTTGACAGAGAATATGAGACTCCCGGCAGAAGCTCCAGAGCGGGAGACTTGTCCGGCAAGTTGAGAGGAAGAAAGAGCGTCGGCAGCACGAGCGTGACCGTGGCAGTCACGCGAGGTGGGGTTCTCAGACGACAGGCGCGCGATCTTTGGAAACATTCTGCCGCCGTTCCATAAGCTCCACGATACACTCGGCGAGATTTTCCGCGGAGCCATAGTGAGATAGGAGATGGTCATCGGTAATGAGGCGCAGCTTTGTACCAGGAAGCGAGTCGGCAAGTGCTTGGCAGGAAACTTCCCCAACAAGTGGATCTTCGCGGCTGGCGATAATGGTGGCTACTGAAATATCACACGAAGCAGGACTGCGTTTAGGCGGGGGCACAAGACTCAAATGCGAACAGCGCCCTGCGTGATTGAAGAGCAGTGAGGCAGCTGGGTTTAATAAGAGGGTCGGCGCATGCCATATGCCTTGGTACAAAGCCTCGACGGCTATCGCTCCGCCCCAAGAATATCCCACCACGATATCAGGTTGGAATGTTTGCACTGCACGTCTGACGAGCAGCGCGTCCGAGTCAATAACGTACGCGACTGCTTGCAACTTGCAGATATACGCTGCACCGAGCCCGACAAGAAGTATAAAACACAATACCAACACTTCATTTATGCCCATGCTCCTAGATAAAGTGGCTGAACTGGTCGCGAGCACCGTGGTAGCAATCACAAGCAATACGGCGAGAACAGCGTATGGAGTTTTCATGATGGTTCCAATGTGCGAGGCGGGAATCTCGTACAGCGCGAAAAGTCCGTGCTGCAGCAGCGACGCGGGGAGGTTCGGTCCTGGGGACCATCCATGAAGAAGGAGTACTCTCAAATGGTGATGGATCGAGGCGTCATGTAGCCGGCTTGCGAGAGAGTCTACTGTACTACTGTGCGGAGTTTCGCCTTCTGAAAACATGAGCTGCTGCGATGTGCTGTGACACGGCTACGTCTAGTAGAGCTCTAAGAGGCCATCGTTCAGCAAATTAATCCGGTTGTACGAAGGCGTTCGTCAAATAATTTCCAGCCGAGAAGTATTTTTGCGTGGCGAGGAAATCTCTTCATACCAAACGTCGAAAATGTCGAAAATGTTTTTGTGTGGTTCAAGTTAAACTCATACGAACAACCTGAGCCTGTATAAACTGAAACGAAACTGTATCGTCAATCGTGTAGTGTATAAATTTAATAACTCTATGAGACTTCTACGAGTATGACGATGACGGTCCAGTTTTTCCAGAAAATCGACACCATTTTTTACTCATCAGTCGCGTGGACACACCTCTCGCGAGTGCGAGCCACGGGCTGTCATGGGGTGGGAAATAATAAAAAAAATTGTAAAATTTGAAGAGAGCCGTCGATGTTAAAGATTTGTCGAACATCGACGTTCGATTTCTCTTAATTCGACCGACCGTCGCCCCGCGTCGTCTGCCTACAATGTTTACCGTTTGTACAATCCTGAATCCATGGAAAACTTGAATACCATACTGTAATGGTAGAGCTCTATTATGAGAAGTTCAAGGTTTAAACCACGAAATCTCGATCATAGCGAAACTCGACCATGGTCGAGATTTCTCAACTACGTTTCGCTATAGATCCCCGGAATATTCTGCCTACGTGGGGGGGGGATATCCGCGTCCCGTCAGCGTTCAGATCGTGGTCGAGTTTCGCTATGAAAAATTGAACTCGATCACGAAATTTCGATTTTTCGTGGTTGAGTTTCGATTTTTCATAGCGAAACTCGACCACGATCTCAACCACGGTCTCAACCACGGTATGTCATCACGATGTCAGCAGATGTCGAATTCAGTTTTCGATTTTTCGATTTCGGTCATCCCCCCGTGACGCGACGGTGTCGCCGCGAAAAGAGGTAGCGAAAATTTTGTCTCGTCGCCCCACGTGGTGCAGTCTGGCAGCGCCAGCGCCAATTAAAGTTACAGTTGCCGCAAAAAAACCTCGGGTTGAGGGTTTTGTTTCTAGTTACAGCGGAATAGAATGGAGGATAATCGTCTTCGTCTTTTCCTATTGCTTACTATACTTCGTTCGTCTACTGCCTTTTTTCCGTGTCCTATTCCGATCGAAGCCCCTCCTCTTGATTATGGCTTCTTGGCGTTCCCTTTCTTCGCACTCGATCTCCTCAAGGGATTTCATCTTGGGAAAGGTCTCCCTCGAGACGGGATTGCAACTTCGCAATAAGGTCTTTTAAAGATTCACTCATGGCGGCGCTGAAAAATATCTTACAGCAGACGTGCAAAATTCAAACTTGTAATTTCCTATGATAGTTTTTTAAACTGGGAGTTCAGTACTGGGAGTTCAGTACAGTACTGGGAGTTCAGTACGAATTTTCGACATCTCGGTTACACGAGCGCGTCAGTCGAGTCGATCTGTGAATTTCCCAAATTAATTTTTCAATTCTACATCTGCTGCATGTGGATGACGATGGCTGACGAACTCGCCATTTCATAGCGAAACTCAACCACGAAATCTCGACCAAGCCCCCCCCCGTGGTCGAGATTTTCATAGCGAAACTCGACCGAGGTAAAAAAGTGTCTCACGTTACCAGACACGTCGGCTCACACGCTGTCGCAGACGTGTACAAAATATTCCTTCGCTAACCAAGTTTCGCTATGAAAAATCGAACTCAACCACAAAACTCGACCATGGTCGAGATTTTCATAGCGAAACTCAACCGAGGTCTCAACCACGAAATTTCGGGTCTCACAATCAAAAATCCGAAACGAAGCGTCCGATCGAAAATTCTTTCCATCGTGTCCGCGAAACGCAGTGATGACACCTTGGTTTAAACCACGGTTTTCATTTCGTGGTTTAAACCTTGAACTTCTCATTAATTATTAAACTGTAAAAACTACAACTCTACCGTTGTCGCTAATTAAAAATATCAGGTTGTTGAGGACAGTGAAACCCCATAATTTTCAGGGCCATTCACAGGTAGTCGACTACCTGCGAAAAGTACCTGCGCGCAGGTAGTAGGTACTACCTGTACCTGTACCTGTCGCTGATAGGCTAGTACCTGTGCCCGATTTCGGTCATCCAAAGTACCTGTACCTGTACCTGCGGGCCCGGATTTCGACAGGTAATACCTGTCATCCGCAGGTACTCTCTACCAATTGCATCCAATAGGGGCTACTCACGGGGAGCCCAATCTTGCCACCCCCACTGTAAGGGGGGGGCACAGTGGGTCTCCTGTCTGTCACCCCTCAGCCCGATGTGTCACCAGTGTCCGTTGTCACGTGTGTCACGGTGTGCTATAAAACACCTATCTCAGTATTTTATATCATCTTAGTATCCGAGAGCACGAGCACCTGCCCCTGCGAGACAGTTCCGCTCCTCAGCGCCCGACATATATATATCCTTATATATATATTTCTCACTTCCTCTCAGGTTATCGGCCACCACTTGTGGGTGCTCGTTGTTTACTTTTGATCCTTGGAGGGCGAACCGAACTTCCTCGAATCCGCCGCACACCGACGGCAGCTGTTTCGTCCTTACGGCAGCGACTATATCAAGAACCCGGCCACCGTTGAAGATCGCGGCCGAGTCCAAAATTTTATCACCAAACCGTGGGCAATTTGGGCCAAAGTTGAGCCCTGTTGTTTTTGCGTATTTTCAAACAATCCCGACCGCCGCAACCGACGGCAGTTGTTTCGTCCTTACGACAACAACTATATCACGACCCCGGCCACCGTTGAAGATCGCGGCCGCGACCAGAATTTATCACAGAACCGTAAGCAAATTGGGCTACAATTGTGCCCTGCCGCTTTTACGTATTTCCGACCATTCACAACTACGTGCCCTACACTCTGGACAGCAGCGCCCGAACTGTGGCGAAACTGGCTTACCGCACGTTATTTTTGACCTCACCGCCGTTTTCCTCGTCGAATTTCACCCCAATTTGGCTTTTACATCGCCCGATTTGGTTAATTTTACGAAGAGTTACGTTTTCGACACGCACCCAAACGCGCCCTCGCCTTTCTGGACAGCAGCGCCGCTCCTGCAGGACAACTGGCTTGCCGCACGACTTGTTTGACGTCACCGACGTCTTCCTCGTCAAAATCTACCCCAATTTGACTCATCCATCGTTGGATTTGGTTCATTTTTCAGAAAGTTATGTCTTCGCTTGAGAACCCTAACTTGGCGTTCGCGGAATTATCCAGCCAGCGGTCAGCCACCATGTCCGCTGACCGCCAGAATGCGCGCATGCCCGCTGTTCATTCAGCGTTGGCATCTTTTCGAGTCCATCGACGGCATCCTTCACATGGCTATGGTCTGGTGGTGTCTGGTGGTGCTTATGCACCAGACACCAACATCGAGTCTATCGCCTTCGCCAATGACGACAACTCTGAGCACAACGAGTTACGTCCGCAGCATCCTCCGCTCTCCGCTCCACCCTTCGTGCCCCTTGGCCACTGCGTGGTGGTGTGCGGTGGTGTTACAGCACCAACCCCACCGGTTCTCCCCTCTGCTTGCGCGCTCATTGGCGGCAGAGTGGGGGCACGCCGCATTTTTCACCTTCCATCCCCCTGCCCCCTCTTCGTTGACGCATCCGCTCTGGTGGTGCCAGGCCGCTTTTGGCTATGGCATCGCACCGGCGTTGGTTGAACGTTGTAGGGGTGAGTATTGCCTCACTGGCGCTTGACGCATGCGATCGAGGGTGACGCCGCCCCAAGCAAGATTGAGAAACAACATCACAGTTCGGAAAAGACCCTTCTCCATGCCTACACGGCTTGTGATTGACTCTCGAGGGAGCCGAACTCTTTAGATTTAGTTAGCAACGGACTTTTGGACATCTTGGGATGGCACATGCCGGACTACTCGGGCCAGTTTGGCCCCTAGACCCTGCAGTGCTCCTGTCTCTTTGCCTGGTGACACCTCAACCCCACGGGGTGAGGTGGTGTCACGGGGAGCCCAATCTTGCCACCCCCACTGTAAGGGGGGGGCACAGTGGGTCTCCTGTCTGTCACCCCTCAGCCCGATGTGTCACCAGTGTCCGTTGTCACGTGTGTCACGGTGTGCTATAAAACACCTATCTCAGTATTTTATATCATCTTAGTATCCGAGAGCACCTGCCCCTGCGAGACAGTTCCGCTCCTCAGCGCCCGACATATATATATCCTTATATATATATTTCTCACTTCTTGTCAGCTACTCTCTACCAATTGCGCAATTGGTAGCGGAGCAACCCGAATTCTCTTGTTCTCTTGCGTGAACGCGTGATACAGTACTGTAGCGCGTTTGGCCATTTGCAAGATTGCAACCATGCCGGACAGTGACCCCTGTGAGGAGCCTTCATCATCCGATACCTTCAATTCTAATGCCGGTTCCAGCGCCAACCCTCCGCCTGCGACTCCTCAGACAGAAGTTTTGGAACCAGAACCAGCTCCAGCAGCGGCAACAGAAGAAGCGGAGCAGCCTCCCCCGAAGTTTCCTGAGATCGGGCATAAGTTCGCTGCCCGAGACAAAGACTCCGTAGAGCATGTAGTCGAGATATGTCTTGCCAAAGGCAAACACGGGAAACCATATCAGGGCGACCATTGAACACGGGAAACCATATCAGGGCGACCATTGGCGTGGTGCAGCCACATCACGAGGTCCACCAGGACATACAAGGTGGGTCCACCAGCTTCGTCGCGAGCACAATTGAGGCTCTCATGTCACGTTGGCCGAATCTGGTCAGTGCTTCCGGCTACAAGTACCTGCAAAAGTACCTGTGATACCTGCGGTATTACCTGTACCTGTACCTGCACCTGCGGCAAAGTACCTGTACCTGTACCTGCGTCCATTTCCCCAAAATTGGATATACCTGTACCTGTACCTGTGCCCAATTCCACAGACCCCCTAGTACCTGCAGGTAGCAGGTACTACCTATGAATGGCCCTGATGATTTTACCGTAGAATATTGTCAAAATTATTTATTTTTTAAGCAATTTGGCCGTAGATTCCAACAAGGCGGGTCCGAAAGATGAACTTCGATACCTCATACGATACACCGATATATTCGAATTATACGCAACAATATCCGAGTTTTTTTCAAAATCCGTCGATAATTGGCATATGACGAGGTAGGGTGCCAGAAGGTTTCAAACCATTTTTCTGGAATTAAATTTCATAAGAAAAATTATATTTAACCGATACTAAATAGTATGAAGAGGTGCTAATTAGCCCCAATCTCACCTGAGGCCCGTCGTCCTGGTTTGGGAACTTTGTCGCGATGTCGGCATGTCGTCGTGTCGTGTCGGATGTCGCTGTCGCGTGACCAGGACTAACGATGGAATTTTTGGGGAAAACCGACATCGCGACCGACATTCACGGTCTACGTGGCGTCCATCGTGTCATCGTTAGCAATTGATTCCCGTTTAAACACAAGGTCAACATCAGGCGGCTTGTTTTCTGAAGGCAAGGGGACTGCGTGGCAGGTGTTTTTTTTTTCGCTGAGTTGACGGGAAGTGTATTTCGTATTTTCAGCCGCCAGTTTCAGCTTCGGGTAAGTCGCTATCATCCGGTCCACTACGATGCCTTTAGATATCAACGTTGTAATGAAGGGTGATGGAGAACCTGAAATATATATATCATACATATATATATACGCAGGTTGCACTCCAAGAACAGTCGGGCACTCGCAGAGATACGGAGACTAAGATGAGATAATAAAATAACTTAGGTGTTTTATTATCGGTCGGAACTGACGGCAGGCAAGATGCAAGTGACACAACACGGCGAGGGGTGACACAGGAAGAGACAGTCACCCCCATTTTATGGGGGGGCGAAAGTCTGTCTCCCCATGACACCACCTCACCCCGAAGGTGTGAGGTGTCACGATGCCAACTTGCCAGGCCAGGCCTAAGATCCTAAGGCAAGCACAAAGGCGAAACCCTAAGGAAACATACATCTCGTGAGACCCAAAGGGGTCTTTTTCAACCCAACTAGTGTGGCTCAGCCTGCGTTGGTCTCTAGATGCGTGCTCTAGGGGCTTACGCCCATGCATGTGCTGTGGGGATGACTACTCCCACAGGCCAGCCGGCGAATCTAGCCCCAGCAATCGAGGGTGGACGGCGGCGTAGCTCACGATGGTGAAACGAAGCTGAGCGCCGTCAAGACGTTGTCATCCAACGCCCACGCGATGCGGTGCGACGATGCGTGGCACCAACAGAGCGAGTGCGGGGACGTGGACACCCCAGGGGGGGCGGAGGTGGAAAATGCGGTGTGGCTCCACTCTGCCGCGAGCAAGTGCGAAAGCAGAGAGGAAAAACGGCGGGATGAGGGCTGCAACACCACTAAACACCACCAGGCAGTGGCCAAGGGGCACGCAGGGTGGAGGGAAGAGTGGAGGATGCTGCGGGGTGAGGTCGTAGTGGTCAAAGCTCATGTCGACGATGTGGTTGATGGACTCGATTTTGGTGTCTGGTGCATAAGCACCACCAGACACCACCAGATCGTAGCCAGGGGTAAGTTCTTGTAGTCGAATCACCTGCAGCGCGGAGGCAATTGCAGAAATGCGCGAACGCTGACGATACGAAGCCATGGCCGCTGTAAGCTGGAAATTCTGGAGCCCAATACTTAGGGTTCCCAAACGAAAACGTAACTTTCGCCAAAAATAACCAAATCGAACGATGAAAAAGTCAAATTGAGGTAGATTTTGACGAGGAACACGGCGGTGAGGTCAAAAAAGTCGTGCGGTAAGCCAATTTTCCGGCAGCAGAGGTGCTGCTGGCCAGAGCGTTGAAGGCGTAAATGTCGGTATAAGAGGTTGGAAAAAAAAACGGTCGTTTCCAGAGCACGAAGCCAAAAGGTGTGCAATAAGAAAACGGCTGAAGATGTCGGAAATAAAAGATGCCGTGACGTCGGTGCTGCCGCTAGTGCAATACGGTTGTGCGTAGTGCAATACGGCTGATGTCGGAATGCCTGTGTTGCTGAAAGCTGATAATTGTGCTAAAAGCGAAGGCGCAGATGTCGGAAGCAACCGTCGGGAAATCACGTCGGAAGCAGATGTCGGAATTAGATGTCGGAAGATGTCGGCTCCTTAGATGTCGAAAGCGCGTCACGGCTGATGTCGGTACTAAAAAGATGTCGGTTAGAATCACAGGGCGTGAAGCGATCTTGTCAACGAGTCAAGGAGGCACGTAAAAATAAGCGTGTAAGGGCACCATAACCTAATGGAGAACCTGAAATATATATATCATACATATATATATACGCAGGTTGCACTCCAAGAACAGTCGGGCACTCGCAGAGATACGGAGACTAAGATGAGATAATAAAATAACTTAGGTGTTTTATTATCGGACGGAACTGACGGCAGGCAAGATGCAAGTGACACAACACGGCGAGGGGTGACACAGGAAGAGACAGTCACCCCCATTTTATGGGGGGGCGAAAGTCTGTCTCCCCATGAAAGGGCTCGACTGCTGTTTGGAACAAGATCGCGGTCCCTTATGATAGTGCCATGACTTGCCCTAGTGCGTGGCCAACTATTCGCAAGGGCGATCTTGAAAGAGGGGAAGTGCGATATTTTGATCAGCCAGGGAAAGTGGGTGCGGTTTTGTCGGAATATTATCGTGACGACAAGGCCGCATGTGATCTCTTCTTGGACTATGGCTCCATGAAGCCGCTGTGTGGACGTTATTCTGTCCCCCAACTCACGACTCGTCGCGAACGCAACCGCGTGATTGCGTGTATGACTTGGGGAGCCTCCGCCCATAATGAGCTCGCCAGAGGCCCGGACCAAGGCTTCCAATCAGAAATAACTTACACCCTTGGGCCACGCTACAGGTTTGCCCTCTCCTTCTCGGGCGTGATGCTTAAAATATTTCGATGTCTCGCCCTCTTCACCTTCATCCTCACCACGAATGTCACACAGGTATCAAGAGCCTCTTGACTCTCCTTGGCCCAAGTGGGGGTATTATCGACCCAACCCTAAGCATATTCTCGCCTTCCCTTCTGCTGCGCATCCTTTTGGCGAGTTCACGCCAGCGTACACTTCTTGGCTAGGCCAAATGCGACGCTTGCGCACGGAGATCTTCGAACCCTTATCGCATGTCCCTTTTCTCGCTAGCGCGTTCGCGAAAGAAAGGGCTGCTGCGCAAGATGCACAGATCCCTTTTTATAAAGGGTACCCCTTGTTGCAAAGTTATGTCACTTGCGATTTTTGGGCAAAGATCCATAAGGATAAGTTTGACTTGGAAGACACCATGACTAACCTTAAAAGCATCGAAGAGATCGCTTTCGACCGCCAAGGGAACCCTCTTGGCACGATCACAGGAGGTGATTGGTGCCAAGCTTCACACAGATGCGGCTTCCACATACACGATGAGGACATATTCTTTTTTAACGCGCGTTTTCGGCATGCGTGCAGCGAGGTCCTCCTCACCGGTGATGCACACAGGTGGTGCTGGGGGGTGTATGCCAACAAGGCTAGCCTTGATCACGCATGGACCGGTGTGCCAGCAGCAATAGCATAGGAACATTGTACCTTTCTACTAATGACATAGTTTCCTTTTTTTATATTTCAAGTATCCGAAACAATCTTGTGTTCACTTTGCATGCTTGCTTCACTTGTTATGCATACTTATCATTCCTTACTTGTCATAAGTTATCAATAGCTGCCATAAGCATACAACCCAATCTTGAACACATCATATGCACTCATATGCACCTTTCTTCACGATGTGCACCTTTATTTCAACAATATGGTGTTTGGACACCTTGGAAGCTGGTTAGGGTCCCACCTATCGGTGACACCCCCCCCTTTCAACCCAAACCTTTATTGATAATAATAATGAATAGCATACTTTCTTCTCATATTTCACATATGTTATAGTCACTGTATACCCCGATACCATCATATTGTAACATATGTTGTTATGTTATAACACCTCTTACAATCATACTTCTAGCAATAACTCCCACAACTTTATTTAGTTCCAATATCATCAACACCTTTCGTTGCACACCCGTATATTGTAGGAGGCAGTACTAAACCCTCTACTTAACAGTCAGTGTGAAACTACTTGTGGATAAGATATAGTGCAAGGTTCTATATTATGCTCTATATCTTATTTAATGCTAACCATACTATGCTGGTTCTTAGGATCTATGTCCAGACTCAATGCATATTACTTGCATATAAGAATTAGGATTACATCTTTTGCCATGTCGGCTGTATTTACTCTTGGGAACTCAACTGTTTCTTTGGCCTTGGCCATTACTTATTCACTCAACTCCCTGAGTTAATCCTAGTCAGCATGGCCAAGTCTCATTAACCTATCATATGCTTCTACTACAGTATCATGCAGTATGAGGTGTCAGTGCTTCACTATGACACCTTATTACACCGTACACTAGTACTGTGTACTCCCACTAAGGGGGGTCTCTTCCTCAACAGGGGTCTCGGGCGCTAATATCGTAAGGCGCGTATGGCACTGCTAGCATGTATGACACCGCTGAGTCATCCGCGCATGACACAGTATGTTGTCCTAGCACAACTCCCCCCCCCTTCACGTGGGAAGCGTCCTCGCGAACATATACGTTACTACTTTGCTCATCGCGTTTGCTCATCTGATTAGCTTGAGGGCTCCACTAAGGTCACATCGCTGGCGCTCCTCACAGCGGCACACTACTCATATCAAGGCAGCTTTCGGTCTTCAATCTCCCGCCATCATGATGGTCATAACACTCGCATCGGCTACCAAGGCTGTCGATAATACGGAACAAAAATCTTTGCAAGTAGGGGACCTCGGTCAAGAGGTCACATATGCTCGTCGTGCAGGCGCACAAACTCAGTTCTCCGTCTACTACGCGTCGTCCGCTTCAACCGTATGCCATAGGTTCACCAGGTCCTCAATTCGCGTGCGTCCAAGAGCGCCCCTCGCCAGCGGCTGGGCCACGTCCTCACCATCAAAGAAATGGCTAGCGTGGCAGTGCGCTCGGCGCGCTCTCTTCCCCCCCAAAAGAAAAGCGGTCCACGCCTGGACGCTTTCTCATGGCGCCGTGGGGAAGGGCGCGGGCGAGCACCTCTCGTGCTCACCCTGTAGCGACACGAGCACAAGGGCGGCGTCCCTTGTCTGCGTGTGGCGAAGCGTCCCATCGCTGGGCGCCATCTCGCCCGGAGCGTCGGCCACACAGGCCTCAGCAGCGACCCTCACGTGGGTGCTGCGCTCCGCGCTCGTCGCCGGGGCACGCGTGTGCGGTGTGACGCTCCCAGGCGCGCTCATCTCCTCTCCGAAGAGCCTCGATGGCGCCGGTCGCCGTGCACACGCTGCGCGCCACCCCTAGGCACCATGAGTATGGCGTGCCTGGTGGGGCAGCTGCGCGTCACGCGGCCCGAGACAGCGGCCATCTATCCGGCTGCCTCGTGGCGGTGCGCTCGGCGCGCTCGCGGTGGTCATCGTGTGCCACCCGCGGCGCGCTCTCTTCCCCCCCAAAAGAAAAGCGGTCCACGCCTGGACGCTTTCTCATGGCGCCGTGGTGAAGGGCGCGGGCGAGCACCTCTCGTGCTCACCCTGTAGCGACACGAGCACAAGGGCGGCGTCCCTTGGCTGCGTGTGGCGAAGCGTCCCATCGCTGGGCGCTATCTCGCCCGGAGCGTCGGCCACACACGCCTCAGCAGCGACCCTCACGTGGGTGCTGCGCTCCGCGCTCGTCGCCGGGGCACGCGTGTGCGGTGTGACGCTCCCAGGCCCGCTCATCTCCTCTCCGAAGAGCCTCGATGGCGCCCGGTCGCCGTGCACACGCCGCGCGCCACCCCTAGGCACCATGAGTATGGCGTGCCTGGTGGGGCAGCTGCGCGTCACGCGGCCCGAGACAGCGGCCATCTATCCGGCTGCCTCGTGGCGGTGCGCTCGGCGCGCTCGCGGTGGTCATCGTGTGCCACCCGCGGCGCGCTCTCTTCCCCCCCCCAAAGAAAAGCGGTCCACGCCTGGACGCTTTCTCATGGCGCCGTGGGGAAGGGCGCGGGCGAGCACCTCTCGTGCTCACCCTATAGCGACACGAGCACAAGGGCGGCGCCCCTTGTCTGCGTGTGGCGAGGCGTCCCATCGCCGGGCGCCATCTCGCCCGGAGCGTCGGCCACACAGGCCTCAGCAGCGACCCTCACGTGGGTGCTGCGCTCCGCGCTCGTCGCCGGGGCACGCGTGTGCGGTGTGACGCTCCCAGGCCCGCTCATCTCCTCTCCGAAGAGCCTCGATGGCGCCCGGTCGCCGTGCACACGCCGCGCGCCACCCCCAGGCACCATGAGTATGTCGTGCCTGGTGGGGCAGCTACGCGTCACGCGGCCCGAGACAGCGGCCATCTATCCGGCTGCCTCGTGGCGGTACGCTCGGCGTGCTCGCGGTGGTCATCGTGTGCCACCCGCGGCGCGCTCTCTTCCCCCCAAAAGAAAAGCGGTCCACGCCTGGACGCTTTCTCATGGCGCCGTGGGGAAGGGCGCGGGCGAGCACCTCTCGTGCTCACCCTGTAGCGACACGAGCACAAGGGCGGCGTCCCTTGGCTGCGTGTGGCGAAGCGTCCCATCGTTGGGCGCCATCTCGCCCGGAGCGTCGGCCACACAGGCCTCAGCAGCGACCCTCACGTGGGTGCTGCGCTCCGCGCTCGTCGCCGGGGCACGCGTGTGCGGTGTGACGCTCCCAGGCGCGCTCATCTCCTCTCCGAAGAGCCTCGATGGCGCCCGGCCGCCGTGCACACGCTGCGCGCCACCCCTAGGCACCATGAGTATGGCGTGCCTGGTGGGGCAGCTGCGCGTCACGCGGCCCGAGACAGCGGCCATCTATCCGGCTGCCTCGTGGCGGTGCGCTCGGCGCGCTCGCGGTGGTCATCGTGTGCCACCCGCGGCGCGCTCTCTTCCCTCCCCCAAAAGAAAAGCGGTCCACGCCTGGACGCTTTCTCCTGGCGCCGTGGGGAAGGGCGCGGGCGAGCACCTCTCGTGCTCACCCTGTAGCGACACGAGCACAAGGGCGGCGTCCCTTGTCTGCGTGTGGCGAGGCGTCCCATCGCTGGGCGCCATCTCGCCCGGAGCGTCGGCCACACAGCCCTCAGCAGCGACCCTCACGTGGGTGCTGCGCTCCGCGCTCGTCGCCGGGGCACGCGTGCGGTGTGACGCTCCCAGGCCCGCTCATCTCCTCTCCGAAGAGCCTCGATGGCGCCCGGTCGCCGTGCACACGCTGCGCGCCACCCCTAGGCACCATGAGTATGGCGTGCCTGGTGGGGCAGCTGCGCGTCACGCGGCCCGAGACAGCGGCCATCTATCCGGTTGCCTCGTGGCGGTACGCTCGGCGCGCTCGCGGTGGTCATCGTGTGCCCCCCGCGGCGCGCTCTCTTCCCCCCCAAAAGAAAAGCGGTCCACGCCTGGACGCTTTCTCATGGCGCCGTGGGGAAGGGCGCGGGCGAGCACCTCTCGTGCTCACCCCGTAGCGACACGAGCACAAGGGCGGCGTCCCTTGTCTGCGTGTGGCGAGGCGTCCCATCGCTGGGCGCCATCTCGCCCGGAGCGTCGGCCACACAGGCCTCAGCAGCGACCCTCACGTGGGTGCTGCGCTCCGCGCTCGTCGCCGGGGCACGCGTGTGCGGTGTGACGCTCCCTGGCCCGCTCATCTCCTCTCCGAAGAGCCTCGATGGCGCCCGGTCGCCGTGCACACGCTGCGCGCCACCCCTAGGCACCATGAGTATGGCGTGCCTGGTGGGGCAGCTGCGCGTCACGCGGCCCGAGACAGCGGCCATCTATCCGGCTGCCTCATGGCGGTGCGCTCGGCGCGCTCGCGGTGGTCATCGTGTGCCACCCGCGGCGCGCTCTCTTCCCCCCCAAAAGAAAAGCGGTCCACGCTTGGACGCTTTCTCCTGGCGCCGTGGGGAAGGGCGCGGGCGAGCACCTCTCGTGCTCACCTTGTAGCGACACGAGCACAAGGGCGGCGCCCCTTGTCTGCGTGTGGCGAGGCGTCCCATCGTTGGGCGCCATCTCGCCCGGAGCGTCGGCCACGCAGGCCTCAGCAGCGACCCTCACGTGGGTGCTGCGCTCCGCGCTCGTCGCCGGGGCACGCGTGCGGTGTGACGCTCCCAGGCCCGCTCATCTCCTCTCCGAAGAGCCTCGATGGCGCCCGGTCGCCGTGCACACGCTGCGCGCCACCCCTAGGCACCATGAGTATGGCGTGCCTGGTGGGGCAGCTACGCGTCACGCGGCCCGAGACAGCGGCCATCTATCCGGCTGCCTCGTGGCGGTGCGCTCGGCGCGCTCGCTGTGGTCATCGTGTGCCACCCGCGGCGCGCTCTCTTCCCCCCCAAAAGAAAAGCGGTCCACGCCTGGACGCTTTCTCATGGCGCCGTGGGGAAGGGCGCGGGCGAGCACCTCTCGTGCTCACCCCGTAGCGACACGAGCACAAGGGCGGCGCCCCTTGTCTGCGTGTGGCGAAGCGTCCCATCGCTGGGCGCCATCTCGCCCGGAGCGTCGGCCACATAGGCCTCCGCAGCGACCCTCCCGTGGGTGCTGCGCTCCGCGCTCGTCGCCGGGGCACGCGGGTGCGGTGTGACGCTCCCAGGCGCGCCCATCTCCTCTCCGAAGAGCCTCGATGGCGCCCGGTCGCCGTGCACACGCTGCGCGCCACCCCTAGGCACCATGAGTATGGCGTGCCTGGTGGGGCAGCTACGCGTCACGCGGCCCGAGACAGCGGCCATCTATCCGGTTGCCTCGTGGCGGTACGCTCGGCGCGCTCGCGGCGGTCATCGTGTGCCACCCGCGGCGCGCTCTCTTCCCCCCCAAAAGAAAAGCGGTCCACGCCTGGACGCTTTCTCCTTGCGCCGTGGGGAAGGGCGCGGGCGAGCACCTCTCGTGCTCACCCTGTAGCGACACGAGCACAAGGGCGGCGCCCCTTGTCTGCGTGTGGCGAGGCGTCCCATCGCTGGGCGCCATCTTGCCCGGAGCGTCGGCCACACAGGCCTCAGCAGCGACCCTCACGCGGGTGCTGCGCTCCGCGCTCGTCGCCGGGGCACGCGTGTGCGGTGTTACGCTCCCAGGCCCGCTCATCTCCTCTCCGAAGAGCCTCGATGGCGCCCGGTCGCTGTGCACACGCTGCGCGCCACCCCTAGGCACCATGAGTATGGCGTGCCTGGTGGGGCAGCTGCGCGTCACGCGGCCCGAGACAGCGGCCATCTATCCGGCTGCCTCGTGGCGGTACGCTCGGCGCGCTCGCGGTGGTCATCGTGTGCCACCCGTGGCGCGCTCTCTTCCCCCCCAAAAGAAAAGCGGTCCACGCCTAGACGCTTTCTCCTGGCGCCGTGGGGAAGGGCGCGGGCGAGCACCTCTCGTGCTCACCCTGTAGCGACACGAGCACAAGGGCGGCGTCCCTTGTCTGCGTGGGGCGAGGCGTCCCATCGCTGGGCGCCATCTCGCCCGGAGCGTCGGCCACACAGGCCTCAGCAGCGACCCTCACGTGGGTGCTGCGCTCCGCGCTCGTCGCCGGGGCACGCGTGCGGTGTGACGCTCCCAGGCCCGCTCATCTCCTCTCCGAAGAGCCTCGATGGCGCCCGGTCGCCGTGCACACGCTGCGCGCCACCCCTAGGCACCATGAGTATGGCGTGCCTGGTGGGGCAGCGGCGCGTCACGCGGCCTGAGACAGGAGCGGCCATCTATCCGGCTGCCTCGTGGCGGTACGCTCGGCGCGCTCGCGGTGGTCATCGTGTGCCACCCGCGGCGCGCTCTCTTCCCCCCCAAAAGAAAAAGCGGTCCACGCCTGGACGCTTTCTCTTGGCGCCGTGGGGAAGGGCGCGGGCGAGCACCTCTCGTGCTCACCCTGTAGCGACACGAGCACAAGGGCGGCGCCCCTTGTCTGCGTGTGGCGAAGCGTCCCATCGGTGGGCGCCATCCCGCCCGGAGCGTCGGCCACACAGGCCTCAGCAGCGACCCTCACGTGGGTGCTGCGCTCCGCGCTCGTCGCCGGGGCACGCGCGTGCGGTGTGACGCTCCCAGGCCCGCTCATCTCCTCTCCGAAGAGCCTCGATGGCGCCCGGTCGCCGTGCACCCGCTGCGCGCCACCCCTAGGCACCATGAGTATGGCGTGCCTGGTGGGGCAGCTGCGCGTCACGCGGCCCGAGACAGCGGCCATCTATCCGGCTGCCTCGTGGCGGTGCGCTCGGCGCGCTCGCGGTGGTCATCGTGTGCCACCCGCGGCGCGCTCTCTTCCCCCCCAAAAGAAAAGCGGTCCACGCCTGGACGCTTTCTCCTGGCGCCGTGGGGAAGGGCGCGGGCGAGCACCTCTCGTGCTCACCCTGTAGCGACACGAGCACAAGGGCGGCGCCCCTTGTCTGCGTGTGGCGAGGCGTCCCATCGCTGGGCGCCATCTCGCCCGGAGCGTCGGCCACACAGGCCTCAGCAGCGACCCTCACGTGGGTGCTGCGCTCCGCGCTCGTCGCCGGGGCACGCGTGTGCGGTGTGACGCTCCCAGGCGCGCTCATCTCCTCTCTGAAGAGCCTCGATGGCGCCCGGTCGCCGTGCACCCGCTGCGCGCCACCCCTAGGCACCATGAGTATGGCGTGCCTGGTGGGGCAGCTGCGCGTCACGCGGCCCGAGACAGCGGCCATCTATCCGGCTGCCTCGTGGCGGTGCGCTCGGCGCGCTCGCGGTGGTCATCGTGTGCCACCCGCGGCGCGCTCTCTTCCCCCCCAAAAGAAAAGCGGTCCACGCCTGGACGCTTTCTCATGGCACCGTGGGGAAGGGCGCGGGCGAGCACCTCTCGTGCTAGTGGAATCATGCGTGGAAGAAATATACGGAGAGAGGGGATTGAAGGAATTAGCTGACACCTCTGGGTCGGGCTCAAAGAAGCCCAATTGCACAGACATGCTGTCCATAAAAGACTTCTCGAAGGGCGGCTCGCCGTCAATGAACTGCTTCGGGTGAATCAACGCGTCTTTCTCGGTCTCGACCGCCACCTCCGGTTCATGCTCCACGACGGCATCGTCGATCACGGAGGGCGTGGCCGAACCGAAGTGGACCATTGGAAAGTGCTGAGTGTCGGACTCAGCACCACCAGCCACCTGCTTGAGCTCGCGGAGAGCGGTGCGTGCTTCGTGCACGCGGGTAGCAAGGAGTGAGGGTTGGGTGGGCGTCAATCCCGCGTACTGTGCTCGGAGCCCCACGTCAAAGTCCTCGGAGAACGTGAAGGGCTCCTCGTCCTGCCGAACCAAGGGATGATCATGTTGGGCACAGAGTCGAGCAAAGGCCGTGTCGTCCTCAGTGTCGAAGGCAGTCTGGAAGGCGGACACGAGGCCGTCGGCGTCGTCGGCTTGCTCAATCACGCACTTGTCGCACTCGATGTCAGCGGTGGGGCAGTTCGCGGAGTCATGCCAAAACCCCGGAGGGCAACGGACACACTCCGGTACAAATGCTTTGGAGAGGACGTGGAAGGAGACGGAGTGCATGCCGTAATTCTTCTTGTCGTTGTTGTGGCGTCGGACGCCTTGCGGCCAATTCCCGCCCTTGGGAAGGGGCGAAACGGCAAAGCGTTGCTTCCAATCACGCTTTCGGCCGTGAAACTTCCCATCTTCCCGACGGTTCTGGCGGTCACGCCAGGAGGAGGGTGGAAAGTGCACACCTGGCTTGCCCGTAGGCTTGCCCGTAGGCTTGCCCGTAGGCTTGCCCGTAGCCGGAGTCGGCCACCTAGTCGTCGGCTCGTCGTGTGCATCCTCGTCGGAGAGCGTTGCAAGAACCTTGTTGGCGGCGTCGATGTGGAATTGAAACTCCTTGATCAGGGCCTTCACGTCAACGTCGGACGGCAGACCAGAGTACAGCACGTTGGACTTGTCCACGAAGGGCACGTGCTTGTTCCTGCCGGCGTTGGCATCCCAAACCTCGAGGACGTGGGCGTAGATGTCTTCGAGCTCGACCTTGGCCAACTCAACGTCGAGACGAAGCGGGGTAATCACTTTGTCGTAGAACTCGGGGTCGAGTGAAGCCAGAGGTTGCTTCTTGGCCATCATGTCGTCGAGAGGCCCAGAGGCGCCGTTGCCAATAGCAGTCAGGCATGCGTCGAAATCCTGGATAAGGTGGTCGGGGTCCTTCTTGTCGTCGAAATAAATGGAGCAAAGCTCCTCGTAATGTCCAAGAGGTCGAACCACGCGGGGGATCAACCTCTTGGTCACTTCCAGAAGGGCACGCTTGCCATCCTGAGGCGAAGCCCGTCCCGAGGCCTCAACCCAACGCCGCGCGGGCGAGTTAGGAGAAGTCAACGATGTCAAAGTCGAGAAGAGGATGGCATTGAAGATGGCGTTGACCTCCTTTGCGTGTCCGCCAAATCAAAAAGAGCGGCGTTGCTGGGGTCCTTCTGCTCGAACGCGCGCTGCAAGGACTTCACAATAGATGTCCAGAGCGTGTTACGGCGTACTTCGTCTCCATGAAAGGTGTCCTCCTTGGAGCCCAAGGCGTCGCGAGAAATTCTCTTGATGATGTCGACGTCCCAAGTGGAATTCTGGACAGCCGCAGCTCGAGTCCGGTCCGGAGCCGTGAGATTGACAGCCGGAGAATTTGGCGTCGGTCTATAGCGAGACCCGACGTCGCGTGAAAAAACGGTGTCTAGTCTAATGCGGTTTTGAGCCCCCAAGGGAGGCGTGACGTGGGAATTAACACTCATGATGAAGATCCAGTAGGTGGGAGCGTTGGGGTAGAGGGCCGATGTCGGAGAACACAGAAAAGCGATGGTCGAGAGCCGCAAGATGCAGTGTCGGAACGGATAATTAAGGAGCCGTAACTGTGAAATTGCAAGATCGTAACGCGGCGGCCAAGGAATCCCACGACAAAAGTTGATCAAGCCTCAGTCGAGTGGAATCCAACGCGGACAATACAAAATAATCCCAGGTAGGCGCACGCTGCAGCGATACCAAATTAATCCGCCCGTAAACTAGCTCTCGACCGCAACTGCGAAAATCACGACATCAAATTTGGGCCCCCAACGCCCCACCAAGCGGAGTGGCTTAGCCACTCATGTAATCAAAAGTAGTGGAAGGTGCCTGGCGCACCATAACCTGTGGGATATATAGTGCCGACTATATATTGAGGTGCTGAAACACAGAATGCTTACACTTAAGATAACATAAGAAGTGCCGTTAGATTGAGTGTACCTCGGCTTAATAAGCCGGAAACCCTAAACCTGTGACAACCGTACTGTACGGAGTATTAGTACAGACAGAGGACTGTGACACACACGGGGTGTCACATCCAGCAGATTTCGACATCAGACCAAAATCGCGATTTCGACATTGTCGAGACCGAAAATCGAAATTTCTTTTCGACCGATATTGATAACTGCACGAATGTTATCGACCGATATTGATACGTGCGCGTATGTTATCGACAGATATTGATATTTTTGATAACTTAAAAAATGTTCTCGACTGATATGATATTTCCCGATATCTCGACATATCAAAATATCAAGATATCGATACCGTCCCTTGCTCTTTTCCCACCCTCATATAGCTAGTATATTTCGGGTTTCTCATGAGGTTATGGGCCTCGATTACGCTTCCTCTGCAGTTTTCAGATTCTGAAACACCCAATTTTGAGAATTCCCGCCTTCTCTAGCTTCAAATTTACAGCCGGCATGGTTTTTGCGACGATCTTGGCCAACGCGACCGCTGCTCACTTTCTCTCGCTGCCACAAGGGAGTGGTGACCCCGGCAGCAACATCTCTTTTCCGGAATTTGTGTCCCCGGAATTTCAGCCTTCGATGGGAGTAGTGACCCCACTTTGGCGACGAACGTCATCCGATGACAACCTCTGAACAACAACCGCCGCCAGCCTGAAATCTCGTAGACATGCTGCGTTGTCCGCTCTCTGCCTGTTTTCTGATCGCCCCCCTATTTCAGATCCTGAAAATCGGTAGTGCCAACCCAATTCGCCAACGACTGTCAATTTTGCCACCTTCGAGGTTTTTAGAAGCAGCCGTATTTTTTATGTCGGACAAATGGACTTCTGGGAAGTGGTAACCGGTCAACCGGGCATCCTTAACTCAGCCTCTTTGACTTCTTCGTCAATCTTTACTAATCAGCCATTTGGCAGATTTTCTGGCCAGATTTACAGCCAGATCGCGTTCGTCGACCCTTCTCTCCTCTCTACCCCTCTGGAAGTTGGGATTCCTCGACATCAACCTGAACAGCCTAACCCCTCAAAAGTTGTTCCTCAACGGCGTATTTTCAAGAAAAATCGACGTGTTTTGTGTGGGCATCGTCGACATTTTGCAGCCAACTAACTTCGCGCGATCTGCCAAGGCCAATTTTCAGTTTTGACCCTTCTCCACGTCCTCATGGCGTGTTATGATCTTCGAGGGACCTGAAATTGTAACTTCATTAACATCTTCAAAATCTGCTCTTCGATGACTCGTTGTGATCTCTTTTGTAGGTAGTGCTTAGAAGCACTTTACTTGGCAGTGCCTTAGAGGTAATTCGCTAAGTGTGCTTTTAGCACGTAAATCGGTAGTGCCCTAGACGTATTTTCTAGCATGCATACCGTAGTGTACCCTTCCATCGAATGGGTAGTGCTTCATCCTAAGTGACCACTTCGTAGTCAGGTAGTGTCACGTAGAGTACAATATTAGGTACCCTATAGTAGTATCTAGTAGTAGGTGACTCCTTGTGTCACTCAACCTGAAGCATCGTAGTTGCGGTCGCAATGTCACACGTTATGATGATGACACTGCGACACGCGCCCCTCTCGGACAATCTTCCCTTCGTAATAACTTGGCGGCGCAAGCCGCCAGCCCTTACTCTGGTAATATTATCCGCAACCATTGTCCTTCAGCTGCTGGCCTGCTGCCTTATGGCAGCTGTCGTACCGTCTCTTTTCCCACCCTCATATAGCTAGCATATTTCGGGTTTCTCATGAGAGTTGAAGCAAACATAAGCTGAAAGTCCCCTCCCCCATCCACTTTTTGAACTTAAGGGCAGAAGCATCCGCCCACTAACCCCCCCCCCAATTATCCTGTCGGCCGGATCAACTCAATAGGGTTCCCACTTGTGGATGTAAAATTTAAGATGGCTGGTCTGTGGTATCCGGAGGAACCTTCGCTGTACTTGATTCTCACATGTACTATGCTTGCACTGCAGTTGTGAAGCAGAAAATAGTATTTACATTTTACCATTCTATCACTTTTAAGGTACATATGGCTCACTGATTTTCTTAATTGCGAAGATACTACAGCATCCAGCGACTAGTGAGGTACAAATGGCTCACTGACGTTCCAGGGTCAAAGCTCAGAGTTCATGTTGGGCCTTGGCCGTCCTTTGGTAATTTTGGTACAGAACTTTGCGTTCTCACACAACTTCCGCTGGAACTTCAAGGAAACTTTTTTCTGCATCCCAAGCAACGACGACTTATTGAGTCGTTAGCACGGAGCACGCTCAACACGCAACAACGAACACTTCCTGCGCGCCAATAGGGCACCGGATAGCATACTCATATTTTGATGTCAATGGCAGTGTCACAAAATGATTGCAGCACAGTACCTGACTTTTTGGGATATGATTCTTACATTAGACCGCTTGGCAAGATTCAACAACTCTCATGGATACGAGGATCGCTAGGTTTTGCCAGCTGCACGTCAGCAGCCCGTGATCTCTATGTACCACAAGATGGACTGAGGGAAAAGTGTTTGTTCTAACTGTGGCTCGATCACGGCAAGAACAAACAGCTTGTCCCCACACCAGCAGGTCGCCTTTCAACCCAAGGAGAGTGCTGAAGCGCTGCACCCTCAGACATGTTACTCACTGAAACAAGTTGAGTTCATGTTCCGAAGATGGCACTACCTTGTTAGACTCGAGGCGCTCCGCAAGCTCGTCGGAGTCTTTCACCCTGAGGTCAATGCGAACAGCAATAACGTAACATCCACACAGCGTCGTGCAAAAATATTGAGATCAATACCCACAAAAAGAAACGCAACCAATTAGTATTGCATCCCTGTTTCGTGGTTGCAACCAATAGGTCTCCCCCGAGGAACGGCAGACGTTTGTTTTGTGGCCGTCCCAAGACCCGAGGAAAGGGGTCAAGCATATCGCTTCCAACTGCAGCACCCTTGCTTGCAACTTGATATCCCAACGTTAGTGAATATCCTCAGAATCGTGGCATCCGGCGTCCCGCCACAGAGTATGTTGGACAGTGCAGCTGCTTGAATGCACACGTAAGGCGAAGCGCCGACGGGAGGAAGACAGGGAAGGAAGCTCACCTCGCACACGCCTCTTGGAGCTTCGACTGCGCATACTCGAACCAAGTCATCAAGCTCGAATCCTTTTTCTGCATCAACTCACCTCCCGCTTCCACTTAGCCAGGTTCGCATGTTTGCGACCCGAAGTGACGCTCAAAAAGATTCGCAGCCTCTGCCTTTCGAAACCCGATGGTGTAACTGGTGCAAGTCTCAAATTTCCGAGGGATGGCGCACGTCCGGATTCCATTTATCCTCCAGAACGTTGGTGTAGAGCCCGGTTCCCTCTCTGACGATAGTGTAAGGTGCTCGATCAATGCGAACAGCTTCCGTGGCCTTGTATTCATTGCTCTCCTGCAGCACACGAGGAGCGGGCACTTCAACATTTTGAACTTTACAGACAAGCAGCACCAACCGCCTTTCTTGTCGGCGCTAAAGACCTGAGGAGATTGAGCTGCTAGTGCTTACCTTCAACGCCACGTCAAACGCCTTTTGCACTGTTAAGAAGCCATCCTGATGCCCCGAAAGATCGATTCAGGAACTTCTCGGCCATCAGTCCTAATTGCGAGAAGCACTTGGCACAGGGTTTGGCAGCTGCTCTCAGCGCAACGATAACTGTTTTCAGTGTAACTGATTCCAGGGCGGCGACTGGTGAAACCTACAGAGGACATTGCATACTTGTCGATGGTGTCGCACATCTTCTCCTGCAGGATAGGCACGCGACTTCAGGCAAGGCGGAGCAAAATAACGGAAGGTTGCAGATGTATGCCAAGCGAATGTTCCTGGATATATTCGGAAGTTTGAATGAAGTTTGAATCAAACCCTATGTTTGCTGCTACCAGGTGCAGAGGTGACCGTGACTTTATAGATTTCAAAGCTCAAACGTTTCTACGGTCTCTTCCAAGAATATACCCCCAAAGTGCAAACACCCTCACGCTCTCTCTCTCTCATCCGAGTCATATGTACTCGCCGCCATGAGCCGTCAGCAGCACTATATAGGCTACTCTACAAGCTCAACCCTCACTTTAATACTCTTTACCACTCAAATTTCACTCACCAACCCATAACACTTCGCGAGCTCAACAAATGGCCGGTTCGACGGCAAAACACCCTAAACTGGCAAGTACTCCGTAAATGTCACGTCCAAGAGGATGTGAGTTCGCCCCGATATTAGGCAAGGTAAAACAGACGCGACAATAGTATTTCATCAGGACACGCGACAAGTGTTTCAGTTATAAGTGGCAGTTTGACTTTTCGGTGAGAAAGGTTAACTCCACGTGTGCATTCATGGCCATAGTGACTAGCATAATAGAATATGGGGACATTCTTCACCAGATCTTCTTCAGCTCTAAGCGAAAACTCTGACGCAAGCGTTGTTCCGAGGACATCATCTCCAGTTTTCTCCTGGTTGATACGTAGCTCGATAAGGCGTTCTATCACATGGGCTGTTTCATTCGCAACCGCAAGACATGCACCGCAACCTATCCCCTGCCACACGCATTCAATTATTAGTTTCGGTAGCACACAAATAATTACTTGGAGTATCACGGTCATCGTTTTCCTGGAGTATTTTTGCAGCAGAGTGGCAACTCGAAAACATGGATTCAAATGAGATCCACTGCTTGCATCGAAACGTTTGGAAGGGTTCCTGCAATGCAAGTAAGAATATACGAATGCAAGTTTTCGTGCGGAAACAGAACGTTCGCCATAATATACCTTGTACAGCGGTTCTTGCATAGTCTCCAGGCTTGGTCCCGCCCTTTGACTGGTTACTTCGACGATCCAGATCGCGTGAAAGGCTAACCGAAGAATTGTTTTAACGCGATAATCTCCAGAAGCCATGTCTGACACGCACTTATCAGTGACCTCTCACAACTGACGAGAGATGCAGAAAACGTTTGAAAGATGAGTCTCCCAATATTCTTCGTCTCTCGTCTCTCGTTTGGACTGGACGATGCCTCTTCTGGCGTGGGATCTCTCTCGTCTGGTCTCTCTCAACTCTGCCAGACGCGGAAGGAGATCATAAAATTCACTCATACGATAGACGTACAAAAAAAATCGAAAATGATAAAATCAAAAGGGAAGGGTTATACGCGCTGGAACTTGAACGTGGTTTCCGTCTGAGTCCCGGAAAAATTCTGAACCAGTGTGACGGTCATATCGTCTCGCATCGCATCGCATCGTCTCGCGTGTCATCGTGAATTTCATTTACATGTAACATGATTATTTACAGATCATGCATTATCAGGGTTCGGTGTCATTGGATGTGATGAATGATCGGCACTGGATAGTGGATTAACATAAAATGAAGTGGGAAGTCTTATAGTCTAGGCTCTGGAGACAGTACTGTAGCGCTCTAGCCGTAACGGAACTCCGAAGGGACTCCTATTTAAAGTCCTATCAACAAGAGACTTCGCTTGCCTTGCCAAATAAAAATAGAAACCACCATAGGCCGATATTATTTGTATAATATACGCCTCATTGGTTTGCCATGCCATTAAATTTTTAGCGGTGTAGCATTCTTCTGATATTTGAACTTTCGTGGAGTATGCCAGTGTAGCGCAGTGTTCGCAGCACTGAAAGAACTCGATTCAAGCCCCCTCGTTTCCACGGTACGTCAGTCTCATTGTTGTGGGACACACAATTTTAATTGAATTGCGGAGTACCCACGTGTTCCTCTGGTTATTCAAAAGATTGTAACTGGTTGATTTTAGTATGTAAGCTCAACAAGATCCAGATGTTTTAAACGCAACCAGCATTCTTAGAATTCGAGTTCCTGCCACAACTTTCGAGGACGCACCCACCGCTTCCCGCTTTCGTTTCTAATTTTACTTGCTGCACCCTCGTGACAGGGAAAGCCTCTCGGTTTACAAAAAACTGCGCAAAAATGGGTTGCGGGCAGAGTAAAGAGGAACCGGATAATTTAAATCGAAAAGAGTCCATCAATAAACATGGTGGTAGCGAACGCAACAAAACCAAGACGGACATGTTGGGGGTAGTGACGGTGGCCATCGGTAAATTAGAGGGCTTTTTGCCAAAACATAAGAAAGTCCAGTGCATCATCAGCTGGGGTGGTCAGACATTCAAGTCTGTCTCGAAAAAGGTTCACTCGACGCCTTTTGAGCATTGTGTTCTGCCATGGGCGCCGAAGAGGTCTGCTGTATTACAATTCAACGTGCATTCTTACGAGTCATTTTACCCGCCGCGCTCAAAAAGATTCCCGCAAAAGTTTATGTGGCGATGGCGTGTTTCATGCTGAATGCACCCTCTTACGATGCACGTGCGTATGCCCAGCACCCCTCGGCGGAGTTGCTGGCTGACCTGGCTTGCATGCGCCGCAGGGGTCCACCGATATTACTTGGGAAGACAGCTGTCACATCTGGATTTCACCCGATCAGGTCCAAAACAAGGTCCTCATCGCTATCTATGAAGACTATTCTATGAAGAAAGACTCTTTCCTCGCAGGTTGACCATCTCCTGCAGTCTGAGCCCTTGGTAGAAGGGTGCGCAGTGACCGCACCTGGTGCAAACAACGTGGGCTTCTGCGGTTCATCTTGAGAACCGCGGAGACTGCGGCAGCTTGTGCTGGCTTCGCCGTGAACCGCGGAGACTGCGGTAGCTTGTGCTGGCTTCGCCGTGAACCGCGGAGACTGCGGCAGCTTGTGCTGGCTTCGCCGTGAACCGCGGAGACTGCGGCAGCTTGTGCTGGCTTCGCCGTGAGAGACCCCTGGCACAACATCCGAAGTGAATGGACCGAAGTGAGACACACAACCTTGGGAGTCCTCGGCTTGCATTAATCGACGAAACACTGTGAGCTGCGTTGCCTTCCGAATCTCGGAGAGCAGGCCCGGTCTGCGTCTGCCTGAAGGGCGCTTCACCTTGGAGCATTCTTCGTGACTCTCCTGCTTCACCTGCTGCCCTTGTCGGTGTGTGTACTTGTCTGAACCACGTTCAACTGAAGGTAATGAAAGCCTCGGCTCGGGCTCGCTGTATATCCGCCAGGCAACTTGGTAGACATCGAAGCCCTCATGGCAGGCACACACACGTTGGACATCTCTATCGACCTGTTCCCAGAGAATGTCACTCACGGGCAAGTTTACCAGGCGAGCGAGTCCCTCGGCAAGTTTCACTGCTTCGCCTCAATCCAGAGAACAGATGAGATCAAGCGGGCTTTCTGGGAGAGTAGCATGAGATCTGTTGATGCGGATGCCGACGGTAAACTTGATAAGGAGGAGTTCAAGGAGCTCATCGACGTGCTACAGACGTGAGTGTTCCATCCCGTCTGCCCCGGCCTCTACTCTAACCTGCGGCAGGCGCAGACGAGGACGCCCATCTGCTGTGGCGCGGGCCCGTATTCGCGCCGCAGGCGGGGTCGCTCCAATCTGCGGCGCCGCCTTGGAAGGTGCCATGCTTAGTTGTTCGACGAGATGCACCTGCTGCTCACTACTGTGTGTACATAATGTAGTTCCTTGCAGAATCAAGGCACAAGCCGATGCCCTGCCGCGCTAGACAGGAACAAAACTACTTCGTCAGTAACAATATTCCATGTTCCTGAATGTATACAGTGGCTACTACTGAAATTAATATTGTGTCACAGCTTTGCATCGAACGATGGTAGAGCAGTTATGCACTCTCACAGCTGAAGTGAGTGGGTCAAAAGAGTTTCAAACTCTCCGCCGGCGGTCTGGTGGAGAGAGCCGTGAGCATCTTCCCATGAGTATCTTCCACGCTTGCAGGTGCACTCGTGTGCGTCTCACAATACCCCTACATATTTAGGTCCGGGCCTCAGGCCATCTGCCTGTTAGAGAGTCCGGACAAATATTCATTCCTCATGAGCCAAGAAGCTGCAGTTCGACAAATTTGTTTCCGATTTTGTGCTTCAGAGGCGAGAAGGACCGCGGAGTGCCGCAAGAAGATGCGGAAAGCCTTTTCAAGGAATTGGACAGTAACCAGGATAATTACATCGACGTGAAGGAACTTACCGAAGGGCTAGCCAACAAGAACTTGGTCTCCAACTACTCGCTGTACGAGTGGGCAATCCAGAACTGGGTCAATTCGAATCAAGGCATGGGAGGGATGAAGGGGGGGTATGTTACAGCAAGTCATGCAGGCGCTGGGTATGGAAACACAACTTGAACTCCCTCCGTACATGCTGTCACTCTTTTGCCTGTGAAGTCTGCATCTTCATTGGAAATCAAATTGTTTTCATAACGTCATCTTTATGCCTTTCCTGTAATCATCACTGGCGGATGCAGGTGCAATCGGTGTGAACTGGAAGCTCTCCCGCTAGGAGTGAGCGCATTAGTTCGGCTAGATTCAGATCCGAGTCCAGGATTCTGCAGGATTTCGACAAGGCATACAGTGTCCGGCATGTTTCCGTCGGCAGCGCTTTGTAGAGAATTGATGGACGTGTATCCCCCCTGCCCGGGGGAGTGCAGGTTTGCGTTCCAAACATCCGAGTGGCTCGGAATGAAGGACTACAGCGAGGGACTGAACACTGGGATGCAGGCCTCCTTCATCCTCGTCAAGAACCGCGAGACAGGCAAGCTGCCGAACCTTCGTATTCGACTCTGCGAGCAGCCTTTGCCTCCCAAAAACCCAAAAAGGAAGTAAAAGGAAGTTCGCTGTTTTTTGTACCTGTCCTGAGGCCTGCTATGTCCCAGTTCGCAGAAATGCTTGGGAAAGTGAATCACACGTTCGCTACGTTGAAACGGCAACTGGATCCGGAGGGTTTCTTAAGGCCATTGGTTCTCACGTTAGCATGTGCCTCTCCACTGCAGGGATGATGATCCAAGAGAAAATTAGTCAAGCAGTCAACTTAGCTATGCGAACGATGTATCAAACTGTTGTGAGTTCTCGCCCCTGTTCTGTTCGTCCATCCTGCAATATTCCTTGGCTCAAGACCACCATCCTTTGTTGTGCACCTGCTGCCGCCGCAGGCTCTGCACCTCCGTTGTTGGCATTGCCTTGGCTTGTTTTTTTCGAGAGATCACTTGCACGGCGTCCATTTGGAGCCATAGAAGGGCAGTGTGCGCGGGCTCGGCCCCCCGGCTCTTCCTGGGCCTCGTTTTATGAGGAGGGCGTTTTCTGCATCGCGCCCCGCTGGGCGTCTGTGCCACGTCGACCTGTCATACGAAGTATGGAAAGGCGGGCACAGGCAATGTAGGGGCTGATCACCTTGTCGGCTTCCGTGTTTCTTTGTAGGCCGGTCGTGCAATGCTTTGGCTGCCCTCCACGACAGAAGCGATGCGCAAGGCGAGCGAGTTGGCGGGTTCCTTGAAGGACAAACCCTCGAGTGCCGACGAGATCCCAGGCTTTGTCAAAACCTTCGCACTCAATATCACGGAGGTGGCAGAGCCTCTTGAAAACTTTCAAAACTTCAACGACTTCTTTATGAGGTCAGCCGCCCACGTGACGAGTGGTTGCGTCTTGGGTGACATCGGGTGGCGATTTGCAGGGGTTGGGCCTTGGGTGACCGGTCCGCTGGGGGTTGCGGCCCTCTGAAGGCCGAGCAGTGCGCCATTGAATTCTTGTGATGGAATGCATCTCTGTGAAGGAAAATGATGGGTGGTGGAATTTCCGCTCTCTGCAAAATTGTGACCCAGGAAACTAAAGCCGGAGGCGCGTCCAATACACGAGCCAAGCAATCCTAAGTGGGCCGTTCAGCCAGGTGGGGCATGCTGTACTCTGTGGTGTTGCCCTCCCACCGGAAATGGGAAGCTGCCCTCCTCACCTTTTGGTCGGTTCTTTCAGTAGCTGAGCAAGTGAAAAACCCCCGTGATAGCGGTTGCCAGAATCCCTGAAGCCAATGCCGATGTTTTATCGTGAAACTGCCTTCAGCAAGCGGCCATGTCAGAGAGGTTCCGATTTGCGATTCCTGGTTACGGGTTACGAGTTATCGATTCCCTTTTTTTGCCGACGTTCACTCGTATTTCGGGAAAGCGTGATGTTCACTAACTTCGGGACGCCACTGTCAATGTTTCCTTAGTTCGGGGTGAAATCTGTCCCGAGTTACGGGCTCCGAACTAATGTCCAAATCGTCTTGATAATCGTGGATTCGGAATATCATTCTGACTCGTATGATCCAATGGTGCCATTCAAATCTGTCTGCTTTGCGTTTCCCCACGGCGCGTCTCTTCATCCGTCCACATTCGTGCCACGTCAGCATGAAAGCGACAGAACTTTGTAAAACTCGACAGCAACGGCCAGTTTGCCGTTTGTATAGAGTGTTTCGGAGCACGACAGATTTCGATTTTGCATGACGATCATTGCGAGTTAAGGTCATCCCGGACTATGACTCACGTCACAACGACGTTTCAACTCGTAATCCGTTACCCGAAACGAAAATCGGAACCTCTCTATTAGATGCGAATAACGATGCTTTAGGGCGCTTGAATATGAGCGCGCGTAGCTCTTCCTTCAACAAGCACTTTTCACAGGACGCCATGCTTGGAAGCCGCGCCGCGGATACAGGGAGGGCAGAAAATGGCGGTGTGAGGACTATATCTCCACCTGCTGTCAGAGTGCGGTTCCTTGTATGTTGCGTCTTCGTTGTCGTTATTCGACCAATTAACACGGGGTATGGGTCAACTGCAGCGGACGCACGGGTGGTCGCCTTCGAGAGTGTCAGTAGGTATTTGCTCTCCACCCAGTGCCCTACTATCTATTCCTTCCAAGCAAACTGCAGTGAGAGTCCCCTCTTTGACTGTGTAGAAGTGCAGCCAATAACGTACTGAACCAGGGTATCTATTCCTTCCGAGCAAACTGCAGTCCGAGTCCCCTCTTTGACTGTGTAGAAGTGCAGTCAGAGTCCCCTCTTT
>LGRX02008339.1:0-18778 GCA_001247695.2 Cymbomonas tetramitiformis | reverse complement strand
ATCTGATGACATAGCGCTAAGGCGTAGGGCGCTATGTGTCGGACTTGCACCTTGAGCGCATCTGATGACATAGCGCTAAGGCGTAGGGCGCTATGTGTTGGACTTGCACCTTGAGCGCGCAAGTTCAAGTCCCGTCTGGATCTCGTCGGGAGGTTGTTGCCCGATATAATTATATTGTCTGATCAACAATATAATTATACTGGAAGCATTTCGGTGTTTCCATCAGTTTAAGCATTCTCTCGGGACCACCTTTCCCCCGCGTCGACCACCTCGTCACCGTCTTCAGAATCATTAAGACCCAACGAGCGAAAATTTGCGGGCTCCTCCCGCGGAGGGGAGACCCGCGGAGCCGAGGTCGCTGCATTCAACGCGGGCGACACGTTGGGCACGGAATTCTCATCAAGCTGACGGGGCCGTGCGCTGCGGGAGGCGCGGGTCGCCCTCCGCAAATCGGAACTAGTAGCGATTGCTGCGAAACTCATGATTGTAAGAAGAAAACTTGCGTTAGGAAACGGAGAAGAAAGACGCAGCAATCGTCAGCAGGTAGGAAAAGTGAAGTATTTTCACCAATTTCCGACTTAAGAGCGACACTCTGCGACACTTGGACTTCGAAGTTGGAGGTTAGAAGCCACTTCGTGATCCTTCATTTCCTCGATCCGGGGAGTGAGATCGGACGATCCGTCTCCTGAATGACGGTCATCACTGATGACGGAAGGAAAGTCGGCGATCAACAGTGACAGATTTTACGGGAAAACGATGGCGGTCGAATTTACCGTGGCATTAAAAATGCTGGAAATGCCCGATTAAATCGCGGAGCTCTGTAATTCAGAAAACTGGATGTTATGTGTCACAGGACAGCGAGTGGAACGAGAGGTGCTGTGTCACATAACTCTGGTTATGTGACAGACCGTAGCGGAGGAATAAGGTTTCGAACTCACCGTGAGTTCGGCCTCACAAGTTTTTGATAGTTTGAGAAGGAGTTTACTGTTACTGTTAATTTATTTTACGAGGTATATTCAGCGTTCAGCAATTATGGACGAATTTTCAGACGTTGAGTTAGCAGAAAGGATCGCCAAGGTCAAAGCTTCGGACGTTTACGCGTCCTACAAGCTGAAGTTGGATCAGTTGATCCCTGTTTTGTCCGAAGTTGACAAGAATGTTCAGGATCACTTGAAAGCGCTGGTAGAGGAGCAGAGAAACAGATCGGTAGCGAATGATGGAAAAGCAGTTTTGCAGGCTGTGTCTCAAAAGCCGCAGAAGCGCAGCTTGCAGCGGCCAGCGTCCTGGACCTCTGGGGGATTCGTCCACACAAAGGCAGGGGGAGCAAGACACGAAGATCTTTCGTGTAAACGACAGTTTGAGAATTTAGACAAGGCTGATTCCGTTTTCTTTGAGGTGAATCGCGCGCTTAAAGCGGTGATCGAAGAGCCAAGTTTTGCAGGAAGAGTTTCAGAAGAAGAGCTCGCAAATTTCAAGCAGGCAGCATCAGCTTTGGAAGAAGGAATGGCCTGGGCAAAAGAGCAGGCACAATTGGTTCATATTGCGTTCACCGATGGCTGGCCTGTCGCGGTAGAATTCGAGGGAGACTCAATCGTAGTTACTGAAGATCAGGAGAAGAGACTGAAAAAGAGTAGGAAAGTAGTGGCAGAAAGGAACGTAAAGGCGACACAGTCCTATGGAGGGAGGGGCGCCTCCGGTCGCAGCTACTCGAACAATGTTGGCCAGAGCGAGAATGTTCAAGGTAGATTGTGTTTCACATGTGGGTCACCTTACCATATCTCGCCAGCTTGTCCGCAAAATGCGAAAGGAAAGGAAAGGGTGGGAGAAACTTTTGACCAAAAGGAAATGTTCTCGCAAAGATTGGCGTATTGCCACTTAGAGAAGTAGGCTTAACGCCGAAAAAGAGAAGGGCTTAATGGCCATAAGGAAGTGGCTTAACGCCAATGAGATGTAGAGTAAAACAATTTGTGTATTATGGAGAGAAAGCCTCGATGAGGCTGATCGAGAGAGGGCGAGTAAGTCCTGATCGTGTGCAGATTGTTACGTGAGGCACAATTGTTGAATGCTTCGAATTGTCTTGCTTTCGCGTGATCGGACGCCTTCGGATCTTTGTTTTGTCTCAGATTAGCTCTTGCTGATTTCAATTGTGATTATTGGTTTAGCTAGGGTAGTTAAGGGGGTACCGTAGGGCAGGTGTGTCACATAACTGGATGTTATGTGTCACAGGACAGCGAGTGGAACGAGAGGTGCTTTGTCACATAACTCTGGTTATGTGACAGACCGTAGCGGAGGAATAAGGTTTCGAACTCACCGTGAGTTCGGCCTCACAAGTTTTTGATAGTTTGAGAAGGAGTTTACTCCCTCCCCCCGCCCTCAAGTGTGCTTTCGTTTTGAGTTGAGTTGATAGTTTTTGGTGCTTTCAATATTGTGGTTCTGCGGTGGCAGGTATCAAGCTCAATTAGCTGAAATGATTTCTTCGCATTCATATTGTAGTGCGTAGTGTTGTAGTGTGCTAGAATACCCTTCTCAGATTAGCTCTTGCTGATTTCAATTGTGATTATTGGTTTAGCTAGGGTAGTTAAGGGGGTACCGTAGGGCAGGTGTGTCACATAACCGACGAGCAGGCCAGATTCAGGATCGCGAGCTGTCGCGACCGTCGAGCGCTTAGGACGGGATGCTTAGGACGGGGGAACGGGTGCGTTATCGTGCGAACGTGGTGGTAACATCGAACAAGACGAGGACTCACGTCAGGACGAGGAGGAAGAGCAAGCAAGACGGAAGAGAGAGAGAGAGCGCGACGTGAGTCTCAAGTCTGGTCGTGCCGGTGATTCCCGTATCGCATCTGTCCAAAGTTCACCTTTCACCTGTTATCAAAGCTCCCCTCACCATGAAGTAGAGATTAGCGCAGAACGACATATGTGTCAAGCCGTTTCTGTGTATAATTGGGATTTTCGATGACGCCTTAGTATGCCATACGCCTCGAGAGGAACTACAGGGCAATAGTGATGAATAAAAAACAGGAGGCAGTCGACGATCGCGACATGGTCTTTGAGTCCGCAGTTCTGAAGTACCTCAAGCAGAAGGGTTACAAGAGTGCAGAGGAAGCATTCAAGCATGAGGCTAAGGTTCATTCGAGCGAACACATGGCAATCCATCATACTTTAGATGTCGACACAAGCGTGACGAACCAGGTGCTGTTTTACAACAGTGAAGAAAACGATCCAAATAGGTATAAGGAGTCGTATTCAAAACTCCGCGATTGGGTTGAAAGCTCGCTTGATCAATATAAGGTACGTCGTAAATTTTGCGGTGTGTTTGACAAGTATTGACCTCTGCATTCTGGCACTGAAAGAAACGGGATTACCGTTTCGTAAGACCTAACCTATCAACGCTCTTCCCATGTTGCAGAATGAACTTTCGCGGATCATGTACCCAGTCTTCATACACTGTTTTCTAGACCTCATTGAAAAAGATTATGTGGCACAAGCTCGAGAGTTCCTCGACAGTTTCCTTCCGGACCACCAACGTCTGCACTCCGCAGAGATGAAGAAACTGCAGGGTTTGGGGGCTCCTGGGCACATCGACACAAACGATCAAGCCAAAATTTTCCGACGGAACAAGTTTAATGTTAAGCTTTGCCACTATTCGTTCGACCTGTTACTCAGGTTTCTGCATAACTCTGGGTTCATGCTTTTGTTAAGTATTATCAATGAACGGATCAGTGTGAAGGTGCGCACTCTCGTAGCACGGCGACCTTGCCCGTGCGGCGTGAGTTTGCAGTGCCCCCAAAATTTTCGTTTATTTCTGAGTGCTTACATCGGTGACCTCTGGGTGCTTACTTTGGCGACTTCTTGGCAGTGGCTCATACTTGGGGGTTCTGAAGGTCGACGTCTCTTCGTTACCTTAGTATATTCACTGTTTGCAGGTCTCCCCCGGTCAGCCGGAACCCCTCGTCGAAGAAGATGAGACAGTCACAACCATCACTGGAAAAGATCCCGCCGACACTTCTGCCATCAATGGGAAGGAAGGGAAATGGGGCGTTTTGCCGGTGCAAGAAGCGCTCGAGCGAAAAGCTAAGGAGAACGCCGAGGGTGAAGATGACAAGGAAGGTGGGAAAGAAGACGGTCCGCCAGCGAAGAAAACGAAAAAGGACGCGACCAAAGCAGTGGGTGCAACTGCGGTTGGAGGATCCAGTTCTGCAGCTTCAGTGGCGCTTGAGGTGATCCAATCCGACATCCCCCTTCCTAAGCTCGACGAGAAGGCTGAGCAGAGCATGCTGTCGGACCTCCGTCGGCGGGTGCAAGTGAACTCCGCTTCGCTTCCGTCGGTGTGCTTCTACAGCTTTCACAATACTTCGAACATGCTAAACTGCGTGGCGCTTTCTTCCACCTGTGGGCTCGCGGTGGGCGGGTTCTCCGATTCTGTCATCAAGGTATGGGACTTCGATGCAGAGGCTAAAGCAGAGCCGCGGGCAGACACGACATCGGCGGACGACGCCAGCGGCAGCCGCTCCAAGGGACCCAGTGCGCGGCTTTTTGCACACTCTGGCCCGGTCTTTGCCGTAGACTTCAGCCCCGACCACGCCTTCCTCTTCTCCTCGGCAGGCGACAACACAGTGCGTCTATGGAATATGCAGCTGAAGGCCAACTTGGTGTGTTACAAAGGTCATAACTATCCAGTTTGGGATGTGAGATGCAGCCCTATGGGTTACTATTTTGCCACCGCCTCTCACGATCGTACCGCTCGCGTTTGGACGGTCGACAACGTCAACCCAGTTCGGATAATGGCTGGACACCTAGCAGATGTCGATACAGTGCAGTGGCACCCAAACTGCAACTATATCGCCACGGGCTCTAGCGATAAGACGGTACGCGCCCTGCCCTCGGCTATGCCGTGGAAGGGCCTACTGCAGCCCCTTCAAATTCTCGGGCATTTCCAGTATGTCGATTCTCGGTGTGAATGTTGTCGTAAACTTCGATCCCGGCGTTTTCTTTGATTCACTGTAGCAACAAGACGATCCTTGATTGACGCTCCTTCTCACGTGGAAGTACGTGGCTTTCTTGTATATCACGATTTTCTCAGTAATAAAACCTAGCACGGCCGCTTCGCGTGTACTCTTCGCTTTGCTATCATGATAGAGCTTGGCGAGGCTTGCTTCCGCTCACTTGGAAGTTGCTGAAACTGTCTCGCAAAGCCCTCCAAAATGTCGAACATAGCACTTTCATACCATCTTTCCGGGAGACCGGTAGGCGCTTCAGGATGCGTCAAGCCACCTAGTTTCTGCTTTTGTGAAAAAAGAGCAAAAGCTGTGTGCACGTACAGCACTCAGCGAAACTGAAGTGTGAAAACCTCTGTAAGCCTCTTTGGAAGACACCCTTTGCAGCCTACCGGAGGGCCCTCGTTGCGCCCGTCCCCCAGTGTGCAGCGTCGGTGTAATGCGGCAGAGCAGAGTTGCAGGGAGTTCTCATTTTAAGAATCGGGGTGCAGACCCGCTCACCTTTCTCCAACCCTTCGACGCATAGAATCCTGAAATATGATGAGCATGTCGTCACTCCATTTTTTTAGCTTGCAGCTTTCTGTTACCGGCCATTTCCGAGATCCGAAGGGGCGTGACGTCTGGAGTGAGTGTTTTCCGAGACTTACTTGTAACGCGTTGAAATGGGTACAGGTGCGCCTTTGGGATGTGCAAGGCGGTGAGTGCATACGCCTGTTTACAGGCCATCGCAGTGGGATCTACTCCCTCGCTATGGCACCCGATGGCCGTACGATGGCTTCAGGCAGCGAGGATGGCAGCATCATGCTGTGGGACCTCGGCTCAAGTAAACGGATCGCTACATTGAAAGGGCACTCAGGCCCAGTGTGGTCCCTCTCTTATAGTGGCGGCGGCGGCCTTCTGGCTTCAGGTTCCGCGGACAACTCTGTTCGCCTTTGGGACGTTGCTTCTGGCGCTGCATCAACAACTGGAACGGCCGACGCCGCTGCAGACTCAACTAGAGGGAATGAGGCCACCGGCCGGTCGGAGACAGTGCCTGGGGCTGCTCCCAACTCTGCCACACAAAGGGCTTGCCTGAAGACGCTGAGTACCAAATCTTCCCCTGTGCAACTGGTGCGCTTCACCTCTCGCAATCTGCTCCTGGCAGCTGGGCCAAAGTTGTAACCTCGGCCCGTGGAGTCGGCACTCTGATCCCTAAATAAGGACTGTGTGCTATGGCAAGGACTTGTGGATGCCGCCAGATAGTCATACCCGAAATATTTTATCTTAGGTGCATTGTGACTGCAGTAGACCTGAAGTGCTCTTCAGCAATATCATTTTTCAGTTGCAATATCGTTTCGACATTGGCAAGGAATCTAGACTTGCAAGGCTGAAGAACTTTAACCTCCGCATTTGAACACTAAAAAGATTTAAAGCATGCTTTCAAAATATCAAGGTTGATAGTCAGATGATCTGCTCGAGGCATACAGTGACAATGGAAGACGGCGTAGTTTTGCTTTGCAAGTTCCATACTTTGGGAAAGCGAAATCTGCAATCTTGCTACAAGAACAAAGGATTTCAGTCAATCAAATCATGCAGGGTACAAAGCTGTACACATAACCTTATTTACTATCAATGTTATCAATTCTCTTTTGAGTCGAATACAAGGTATGAACGAAGAAAAAATGTGACTTCGTTGCATATAACCGGGCAGGGTACTCGGTGTGAGAACAGAGAATAAAAATTACCAACTCTTGACGAGAGGTAGACAAAAATATAACATGATTGTGTATTTTGTGGTTATAGTCCCCCTCTGTCCGGTCGTTTATACATGAGGCTTAGCCAGGCCTGAGGGGGGCCACAACTACGCTCAAAGAATATAAAATGGTATTAGTGTGCTGCGTGCCAGCTCTCATCAGTTCTATATCTACAGTTATCTATACGCACCTATTCTTTCAATTCTGGTCACAAAGATTCCTAAAAGTGTTAAAGATTCCTAAAGCTCGAAAATCTATGATTATGTACGTCCGATGTTACTCGGAACGTCGGAATCCATTAAATTCGATGTGAGATTCTTGTCATAACCATGCGCATCTGCAGTGGCGACTGAACGCCACATTCCTCATTCGAAAACCGGCCTTCCAGCTACCGTGCTCCGTGCTATGTCGTGTGTCTCGCCACTCCAGTGAGAACCTTTCAGCCACCAGGGTTTGAGGTACTTGGGAAAGGTGGTTTGCCTGACGGGTGTTTTTGTCACGGTAAATACGGTAAAACACATCAGTAAATGCAGAAAGAACACTGTCGGAACTTTTGGCGGGAAGTTCCCAAAAATGTGTCAGGGGGCACGACGTAGCTGAAACCCCCTCACGATAAGGGGTGTCTGAATGCCTGAAATTGATATCAGGAGACTATTGGGAGAAATAGTAAGGGAATGTGACATTCATCTGAGCGAACAGTTAGGGGAAATAATATGTGAGCTCAGGGTGGTGAATAAAGAGAGATCACTGAGTTGGTCTCTCAGACTTGGACAACAGAAAATAATAACTCTTGCTGTCTGGGTATATGTTAAATTGTATATCTGAATATATGATATGATTCCTCAAGAGAATAGAGGATAATAGTTTACTCCTGGGAATACCCCTGGGACAATTTGGTATCTTGGGCGTGTGAGCGTCTTTTTTGTTCGGGGGTGCTCTCTAAGAGCTTCTAAGTCTACTTAACAATACAGGGAACCTAGTTCAAGCCTGCAAGAGATATGTATGGCTGTAAGCAAGATACATATATGTGAATCGGATCTTTCTTAAATGTCGGAGTTACAAAAGCCAGGTGTGGCTGTTCAGTAACAAATTCAAAACTGTTTCATTCAGCCTGCTCGGCTGCTTTATGCCATGGTTTCCGATCTCGACTTTCGAACTTCACTCGATGTCGACTCCTGTCAGGTCCCATCATACTTCATGAGAACTCGAACAATCACATCATAGAATCTGCCGACTAGCCCAGTTATATCATCACTGTATTCCGAGCCACTCCATATCACTCTGAATAATTATAACTGTGCTGACTTGGCAATATTGGAGGCCATACCAGCTTTCCCTCCAATTTCTCTGACTGCTGGTTTTCCCACCAAAACTCACTTTCGGGTCAGGTATTTCTGTCAGTCATTTCTGTCAGACCCCCTTGTCATCTGGTCACATAAATGCCTGTCACTGATGACTGTCATCGTACCCGTCACTCGTAGCTCTGACGCGTCATCATACTGTCTCGTGACTTACCCTAGCACAACTCTCCCCCCCTTTTAGGCGCGCGCTTACGTCCTCGCTAGCGTTAGAGTTCGCCTGTATTTACATTGTCTGGGGATCAACAAACATGCACAGTGATGCTGGCTTCTAAGCCTCGGGTTCTCGGGTCCCGTGCCCCTCAGTCCTCGGGTCTGAGTCCCCCTGGCTTCTAAGCCTCGGGTTCTTGGGTCCCGTGCCCCTCAGTCCTTGGGTCCGAGTCCCCTTCCGCGCTGGAGGTTTCCCTAGGTTCCGTCCCCGAATTACGCTGCCAACGCTTAAACGGTTCTGTCGCCCTGGTACTTTTCTCGCTTTGCGGGTCTTGCGCTGCTTTGCGCCCTGAGGGTTTTAGACCCCAGTATCTTGTTCCTGCATCGAGATCTCATCCGTCTGCGCTGTCATGGTGGCGATGAGGTCCATGATAGCTGCTGCACTTTCCTCGCTCATGCGCTTGCCCAACTTCAGTCCACAGAACAGATGGTGCAATAAGGTGCGGGGAATCGCGTATACTGCTTGCGCTGACCCCATGCCTCGTGTTCTGGACGCTGAAACTCCTTCTTGCGATGTGTTCTCGTGCTTTCCCAGCACAGCTCTCGCGGGACATGGCGTTGCTTGAGTACACTGCAGCAGGGGTACGGGTAGCACGGCGTTCGTCCAGATATGTGTAGGTTTCATGTAAGGTGTCCCATACCTACAGTAGGAGACGGGGTGAGGATCGGGTAACCCTTTCATCACAGGTCGCGTGTGCAGCCCTCGCAGTGCATCCCCAGCTGGGTTCTCAATGAAGTAGTATGCTGGATCGTAGTACTCGATGATCTGCCGGGTACGTTTCACTCGTCGATCAGCCAGTTCCAGATCTGGTACTCCTATAGTCTTGGCCTTGCTGTACTCCTTACATGGTGGGCTCGCCCAGATCACGTCGAAGTGGTGGCGGGGGTACAGCTTGTAGTTCCAGTGGAGAATGTCCTCAGTGCATGTTGCTTGCCACTTGGGAAGAATATCCACTGTCACCACTTCGCAGCCGTCGAACTGCCGTTGGAACTGTTGCTCCACAGATCCAGTCCCACAGAAGAGGACGAGGATTCTCACAGGGTGTTGCACTGTTGTGAGATGTGGCTGGTACACCTGGCTGGCACCCTTACTGTAAACCTTCGGAGTGGGGGCTCTCATTGCCATGAGCTGAGCCCTCTGCTCCTGCTGCTGGCCGTGCGTCTCCCTACGCCTCTTTTCTGGAGCCCTCCTCTGCTTCTCCTCATCAGCCTCAAAGGCTCTCAGAGGTTCCAGCCTGCCTCCCTTGCCCTCCAGGTCTTCTCGAGTCCGCCACTGGCTGTGACTGTGTGGTAATCCCTTCCACTTAGTCAACCACTCCTGTACTGACCCGCCAGTTTTCCCGCCTAGCTTTCTGAAGCGCGTGCGAATGATGCGCTCCACCTCGCGCTCCTTCTGCCCTTCTACCATTACTGGCGGTGGTGCCATCTCCTCCCGTCTGCTAACAAAGTGATCTGCGCCTGACTGTACTGGGCTGAGCCTGTCTGCAGTGAAAGTGTCATGTACCTTCCAGTGCACAGGCAGCTCCAGTCTGTAGGCTGACGGGGCTCCTCGGTCCTGTACTGGCAGTTCTTGCTGTCGATCACTGTATAGACACTCTACTACTCGCAGAGGTCCGTGCCGCAACTTGCGCAACTTGGGTTTCAAGCCCCTGTCACCGGGCAGCGTTAGGTGCTGCCCATCCACCCACACCTGATCATTCACCTTGTACTGTTGGAGACGGTGCCGTGCATCAAACTGCTCTATCATACGCTGCTGAGCTAGTTGCAAACCTTCTCGTGCCGCCTGCAGCTGCTGCGCGAACTGCTTGGCCAGCTGGTGAGCGGTACCCTGCTTGTCCGCTGCTGGGCGACCTCCCTTCCTCCTCTTTGCGCCTCCCTCCAGAGCTGCATCCATGAAGAGGTCCAACTGAGTCGCTGGCGCATGTCCATACACCAGTTCGAACGGTGAGAACCCTGTCACTGCTGACTTGGAGTCGTTGATGGCGTACTCCACTGGAGCCACCCACAGGTCCCAATCCTCCTGGTTCTCTGCCACGTAGCAACGCAGCATGCGCTCCACAGTGTGGTTACTGCGCTCCGCCTGGCCATCACTCTGCGGGTGATAAGGGGTGGTGCTGGCTACCTTCACGCCCATCAGTCGCATGAACTCCTGGGTCAGAGCATCTCGAAAGCGCGGGTCCCGGTCGCACACAATCTTCATTGGGGCTCCGTGCAGTCGCCACACCGCATCCATGAACATTCTGGTCACCACCTCCGCTGAGCTATCATTGTACGCCATTGGGACCACGTGCACCATCTTACTCAGTTTACAAGTAAAGGTGGCGAAGGCGTTCACACCTCTCTCTGTCGTGGGGAGCCCAGTAACAAAGTCTATACTCACCACTTCCCACAATCGACTAGGCACAGAGTGAGGCTGTAACAGGCCTGCTGGGTATCCCTGGCGCGGCTGGGTTTGCTGGCAGGTTACACACGTCTTCACCCATTCAGCTACGTCCAGATCCATACGCGGCCACCAGAATCGTCGCCTGACTCTGTCCAGGGTCTTGTCCCTCCCTGTGTGGCCAGCTGCAGGTGCTTCATGAGCCTCCCTCAAGACCAGCTCTCTCAGAGGGGAGTCGGGAGCTAAGACCACCTGATAGCGCCCTTCCGCCACTCTCCAGATGATGTTACTCACCAGTCGAAAATGCTCGGTGCGGTGATGTTGAGTGGCCAGTAGTTCCTGCTTCAGAGCTGAAAGGTACTCACTGCGCCTGTGCTCTGCTCGTAAGGCACGCAGAAACATGCCTGGTTCCACCACTCCTGCCTGGTCCCTGATCTTGGCTGCTGCGCCCTTGAGAGTTACCGCTGGTGATGCTGAGGGTCTCTCCCTTGGGGCTGTGATCTCTTCAAAGTGCTTTCGCTGCGGCTTAGCCAACACTACCAAGACGGGCCATGGAATGGGCAACTCTTGCAGGGCTGTACGGTGTCCCCTTTCTTCGCCAGGAGAGACGAACATCCGGTTGGGCTCCCCTTGCTCGTTCACTCGGGGTATGGTCTCTGCAATTTCCATTCCGTACTCTCGCAGCAGGGGCCGCCAGTCAGCCTGCGGGAAGTCAGGCAACAGGAACAGCGCGGCTGTGCTCTGGGGAGCGTGTCGGGCCTCTGAAGCATAGTGTCTTAGGATGTCAGCAATGCTCACCTTGGAATCCGAGAAGGGTGGGTTACACCACACCACGCGACCCCTCCACTGTTCCTTCAGACAATCTGTCCAGAACGTGTCCACCTGCCGGTTCTGCCCCATGAGGTCGCAGCATGCGTCCACCTGGAACCGTCCACCCAACACTTTCGCGTACTTGGCTTGCAATCGACTAAACTCGGACGGAATCAGCTTCCAGTCCTGATTGTCTACCAGGGGTTCCCCAGGTTGCATCCTTGGTGAGGACTGCTGCTGTACCGCTGCTGGCTGCTGCTTCTCTGCTGGTCGCTGCTCACTCTGGGCTCGTGTCTGGACTCCTGCCATTGCCGGTAGCGCGGCCATCCTCTCCACTGTGACCATAGCGTCCAGCCATAAGTCCGGTGTTTCTGCCCACCAGAGACCGTTCAGCTGAGTTAGCTTACCGGTTACTTTGGGCTCACTGACCGGTGGGTACTCACCTTCCTCCTCGTCCGACGAGCTGAGCTCTAAGTCCAGGGGTGAAGTGGGGTCTTCCTCTTCTGCAACCTTCAGGCCAGCCACCATGTCTTCTGATTTCCCCTTGGCTCCCGCAGCTCTTCTACCCTCCTCTGCAGACACCGGCTGGTCAGTGCTCGGATCCACATAGCCAGCCTCCTTCAGCCCCTCGCGCGCCGTCGCCTGCACGTAGTCCGGTCGCCGTGAGGCAGCGTCCGGTACCACCAGTGTGCGTCCAGGCACGTGCTCCATGGCGTGCACTCCTACCTCCACCAGGTCTTCGTACCACCTAGCCTCGCGTCGGCTGAGCTCCCGTCCAGGTGCGAATAACCACTTTAGAGGAGCATGATCCCCCATTAACCTGAACTCCGTGAATATCAGGTAATGTCTCCAAGTCTGCGTAGTGCAGTGGGGGATGGCGGCTAGCTCACGCTCACCTGCGTGGTAGTTCTGCTCAGCAGACGAGAACTGCTTACTCTCGAAGGCTATGGGTTGCAGGCCCTTGCCTAGATCCTGCATCAGCACGCCAGCTAAAGCCACTGCACTCGCATCAGTCTAAGGCTGCGGGGTAATTTTTTTGGTAAATTACCGGTGCGGTAATTACCGGTAAATTACCTGGTATTACCGACCCCCGTTTCTGAATTACCCTCCATACTTAAGATTTACCGGTAAATTACCAATTACCGCATTGGTAATTTACCAATTACCAGGGATTACCTGGTAAATTACCAGTTCCCATTGTGTCAATTATCCCAATTTCAAGCTATCGAACGTAGGCATGCGGTCAGTTTTAAGTGCAATCTGATTTTTCGAAGAAACCGCGGCTCTTTTAACAGCTGCGTGTATATATATATATATATGTGATAGTAGCTACATAAATAATAACATCTGCATATGTGATTGTGTTGCATATATGAGCATATAGCGTGCCAGAATATGCTCACGCCGGCAACAGAGGTCCCTGGTGGAGCCTTTACACATGTTGAGGCGCCCTACATACCGCTGTCCTATGAAATATAGTGTCAATATCGGAATGGGCATAGTCAAAATTGGTTTCCGATCATGCTACCTCGCAGGGACCCGATCCATAAACCGCACCATGAAGAACTCGGATTTGGGATACTGTCTGTACTTCTGGAAAAAAGCAATAGTATGGTGTGTGCACCTTCATCATCGCAATAGCAATATTATGTGCCGACACAATTCTAATGGCCGATACAAACCCACACGAACTTTAAAAATGAATTCGGAGCCCTGATGCGAAAGTTGGGTCATTTTGTGCAGGCGGTAAAATGTTGGTAATACCACTGAAAGTATTACCGGTAAATTACCCGGTATTACCACACCCCATTTTCAAATTACCGGTAATTTCGCAGCCTTACATCAGTCTGCACAACAAAGGGGCTGGTGCCGCGATGCGCTGCTTCCTGATCGGGCAAGATCAAGGTCGGTGCAGTGGTGAGAGCGGTCTTGAGGCGTTCAAAGGCGTGTTCCTGCTCTGGTCCCCATTCCCATGGCACTAGGTTCTTAGTCAGCTTGGTCAAAGGGTGCGCTAAGTCAGCGAAACCCTGTATGTACCGTCGATAGAACCCAGCCAAGCCCAAGAACTGTCGCACGTGCTTCACCGTCTCGAGTCGCGGCCAGTCCCGTATGGAAGCTATCTTGTCTTGCTGAGGTCGGCAACCTGTGCGGTCAATGACGTGTCCCAGAAAACGTACTGAGCGTTTAAAACAACGTAACTTGGACTCCTTCAACTTGACCTTATTCTGTCGGCATACCTCCAAAACCTGCCGCAGATGGTCCAGGTGCTCCTCGGGGTTGCGAGAGAAGATCATGATGTCATCCACAAAGACTCTGACGAACGGCAGGTGGCCCAAGTACTTCTGCATCATTCGCTGCCAGCACGAAGGGCTATTGGACAGCCCCATAGGCATGACCAACCACTCATAAGCTCCAAACGGCGTGGTCATGGCCGTCTTCTCGATTGCGTCCTCCTCCATGGGCACCTGCCAGAATCCCCACAGAGCGTCCGCGGTAGAGAAGATAGTCGCTCCCTGCAGGTCATCGATGAGAGACTGTACGTCAGGGAGAGGGTAACGGTCCTTCACAGTGATCTCGTTGATCTGGCGATAGTCGATCACCAGTCGCAGCTCCTTGGGGTTGGAGGGCTTGGGCACCATCAGGACTGGACTGCCCCAAGGTGAAGACGAGGGACGGATGTATCCCTTCGCCAAGAGCTCGTCCAGTTGTCCACGAAGTTGTCGCAACTCCTCCATGGACAACTTGTAGCACCTCTTGTGTCGTGCACCATCACGGTACTCGGGGTCCACGCGCAGCGGCGATTTGTGGTCGCGGTCCACGACGCCCTCGGGAAGCTCCATGCCCACCACGTCCTGGTACCGCTGCTTCAGCTTCACCAGCTCGTCCAAGATCCATTGTGGTACCTCTGCGTCCTCCTCATCCGGCTTGGCCTCCTTGGTCTCACCTTTGCTGTGCTCATCACTAGGTGTCGCCGCAGCAGCTGGTGCCTCTTTCCTGAAACAGCTATACCCATCTTTGCCTTGCCCTGTCTCAGCTTCTATAGGTGCTGCCAGTACTGGCTCGCTAACTCTGCGCGATCTCCTGTGGTTCACCCCTCTGCTCCTCCGTTGCTCCTGCTGCAGACGCAGTGCCTGCCCTGTTTTCCACAAACAGTATGCCTCCTCTTCCCACTCAGGTTCCAATTCCTCCGCGTGATGCTGTGCAGCCTGCTCCCTGCGCTCTCGTGGAAGCATCTGGAACGCCTCCCATCTGGCCCTTGTGGGGTAAGGTCCCCAATCTCGCACAGCGGGTTGCGCTGATGTGGGGCACGTCACCGGTCGCAGAGCACACACCTGCTCCTGTGCCCAGTCCTCCTGCTCTGTTGCATCTTGTTCAGATTCAGACGAACTGCTGTCGGAGATTAGGGTGGCTACGCTTGCTACTGTACTGTCGCTGTCGCAGCCTTCCTCGTCAGAGGTAACTTCCCCCCCCCCTTTGCCTAGCGTTGTCACCCTCTGCTTCCGATGATGAGGATGAAGATGACTCTGATAGGGCTGCAGAGGCCTCTAAGGGAGAGTTGGGGTCGTCGGTGGCCTCCATTTTAAATGTGCCATCTGGAGCCAGATACATCAGGTACGCCTCCTCGCCGCTATTCTTCAAAGCTCGCAGGTCCTTCCTGGCTTGCTTAGTACTGATAAGCTGTGCCTCTACCAGTCCCATGGCCTGCCCAGACCCTGTAGATGACGACCCAGGGTTGCAACCCGCGATGACTACTTTCTGTGACCCATGTCCGAACTTCACGCTACCATACTGGGCGTAGTCAAATGTGACCTTCTTCTGTGCTCGTAGCCAGTCTCCGCCCAACACTATGTCCACTCCGAGTGCTAGTGGCATGACGCGCAGAGTAACCTGTTTGGCATAACTGCCCTTCCGTGTCTCGGCTGTGAGCTTCGGACGGACGCAAGAGTTGGCGTCGTACGCGGTGCCATCTGCCACCTGCACCTTCATCGGCGTCTCGTGTTTCTTGGGCTGGAGTTTAAACTTCTTGGCGGCCTCCACAGAAGTGAAGCTAGAAGACGCTCCAGAGTCCACCAAGACCTTTACTCGTACTCTGCCTACCCAAGCCCAGAAAATCAGCAGAGTGGGTCCCTTCGCGTCCATAGCAGCTAGTACATCTGCTGGACTTCGGGTTTAGGCTTAGTTATTATGGGCTCTGACTAGCCCCTAGCCTGACCCTGCTTCCGTCTCGTGTCCGTGACATCCTAGCACTGTACTGTACAGTAGTACAGTACAATAGTACAGTCATCGTTTCACTGTCTGGGTTTCCGAGAGCATAAAGCTTCGGCCAGACACAAGTTAGATGATTATCAGTTTGTCTCCTAGCGAGCTTAGCCGGACAGCGTATCTGTCTTCCTCGCAGGTTATAGGCCGCACCGGCTTTCCGGTGATTCTGATGATGGCACAGCGCCTTGCTGTTGCCATGTTCGGCTAAGTAGGACGTAGGAGGGGCTGAGCGCCCACTTGGGCGGTGGTGTATTGTTCTCGCAGTATGGCCTTTTAGCTTGGCAGTGATGGCGGCACGCCTTGTGCTCGCCTTCGCTGCGCAGGAGATCAGCAATTTGTGACGGATTATTTTTTTGCAGCAGTATCGTCGCGACGAGAGTTGATTTGCTGCGTGCGCCACTAGCTCTGGCGAGGTCGCTCCACACGCTGCGGATTTTGGCCGCTCTCATGCTTACGCTCACGACCTGTGAGTTTTGATCTTGTTCTGCTGAGGCTTCTACAGCTTGTCTGGCCGCTGTGCGGAATCTTATGCCACCACCCTCGCTTGCTCAGCTCTTCCGTAGTCTATCCATCATGGTTGCTACAGCAAACAGAATGACGCGGTCTCGCGTCCGTAGATTAGAAACGATTTTTGATGATGTGGGTGCACAGCACTCAGCGACACCGCAGACACCGCAGCTGCCAGCTCCGACCACCGCAGCTGCGAGAGAGGTTCTTGAGAAATGTCAGCAGCTAGCTCGCGAAAATTTTGACAGGAAGGTTGCGAAGGTCGTTGCCACGAAAATTCTCGGAGACAAATCGGACCGCTTCGCTGGCACAGAGACCGACGCAGTGGACATTTTTTCACAGCTTATGCATGAGCTTCGCGCACAGTTTCTACTCCAGTCACAGGCATTTGCTCCCCTGTTTGACTTGGCCAACATGACTGTTGAGGCTAGGCATGAGGCCAATGAATTGCTGCTTTCGGCTCTGACGTTTCTGGCTCGCCCTGGCTCGCCTGCTCGTGACTGGCTTGAGGCCTCTGGGTCTGACGTTCCTGGAGATGGCAAGCGTGCTGCCCTAGAGGTGGTACGCATGCTCCAGGAACGCTCAGGGCCCTTTGACTCTTTTGAGTCGCTGCTGGCGGTTCGCATCCCCGGCAGCGAAGATCCTGACCGTGGCATCCGTGAGTTCAATGGCCTGTTGCGGGACGTTCAGCGTTCCCACAACTTGCCGGAGGACGCGGTGAAGCGGCAGTTTCTCAAGGCTCTCGGCAATTCGGCTTTATACCGTGATTTGGCTAATTCCTTGGCTCGAGCTGACCAGCGGCAGGGCGTGTCTCTTTTGACTATTCAGGCTCGTGTGCGGGAGCAGTTCCGCCACGGCCTGAAAGTCTCTGGCACCCCTATATCTGCTCTGTCATTCGGCGATGGCGCGTCTGACCTAGCTGCGGCGTTGTCCAGTCTGCAGAAGCAGCTGGAGCGCATGCAACAGGACATTCGTGACTTGAAGCGGCAGCGAAGCGGGAAGGGCCTCCGCCTGCGGGCAAGCACCTTACCCGCTCTGCTGCTAAGCATCATCGTGCTGGTGTTAAACCGCTTCGCACCGCTCCTCATGTCTCATTTGACAAGAAGAGTGGTGCCTTCGTGCCCCACAACCAGAATGCGGTGTGTGCACAAAGTGGTTTAAAGCACTGGCATGCTGAATGCCCCAACGGCGGTCTTCACTCTGCCCACTATTGTGGTGCGGTTGAAGACTACGAGACTGCCTGCTTGGCTGTTCGTTTCCAGCGTTTCTATGACGCGGGGGATGAGCACGCCTTTGAGTCGCTCTGCACGATGGAGGGTCGCCCAGAGGTGTGCGAGCTGTCGGCGCATTCCTTTGTGCCGGCTGAGCCCACATCTCTGAAGCACTTTCAGGATGCGGCGGCTTCCGCTCAGGATGCGGCAGCTGGCGATGACGGCGAGGCTCACTTTCCTCTAGCCACGTTCCACTCGGGTGCACGGGGTTCGATTCCGCCACCGCCTGCGGTTCGGGATCCCTCTGCACTCGTGGCTGGTGGTGTGCCTACGGCTCATGACCCACCAGTGGCTGTCCCTGGCTCTCTCGGCTTGCCTGGTTCTATCCCGTCGCTCCAGCTTGGCGACTCTGCGCCGGCTCCGCTGTTTGCTGGCATGACGATTGAGACTTCTGACGTTGGCTCTGAAATCTCTGACAACGACCAAGGCTCTGACAATGACTCTGACGGCGGGCAGCAAGTGGCTTTTGACTCCTTCGGCACTCTTGAGCATGACTCTGACAGGGGAGCATCGCCACTAGCAGCTCCGGTTTGCCGTCCACGGGCTCCGCCGAGTTTTCTCCGGTGTGCATTGATGTCCTCGATGCTCTGTTGTTCTCTGCTGGCCAGTGCTACGGCATCTCTGGTTGCCGTGGGCGGTGGTGACAGGGGCCTGGTTGAGCCCGGAGTCACCGTCCAACGGTCTACTGGAGATCTCTTTGCTCCGGATCCGCCGCTTGGCTCTCTGGACATCCGTGATTGGCCACCTGACGATCGAGTTCTTTTGTCTCTTTCTTCAATGCTCAAGCCGCCATGGGATTCTGCTTATCTCGGTTCTTCAGTTGCTTTACTTTCGGCTGTGGATCCACCTTGCCCACTTGGGCCTGGTGGTGCTCAATCGGTGACAGAAAACTTACAATTCACTTCGGGATTCTTATTTACTTTGCATCCGACCGCTGAACTCGGCCCCGCTGACCAGCCTCAAAGTGGCTAGGTTTCTTGGCATTTATCCTGGTAGCTTGATTAGCTTTAGCCCAGTAGTGGGATGACCGGGTCAGGACCCCGGCACCCAGCTAGAAGTGATCGGTTTCCACCGAAGTGAATGTTAGGTGTTTGTTTATGTCTCGTGGCTGTATTCCTGTACCTGCCTTGCTAGGTAGTCACACCCACGGGTGGTGTGCTGGACTTCGGGTTTAGGCTTAGTTATTATGGGCTCTGACTAGCCCCTAGCCTGACCCTGCTTCCGTCTCGTGTCCGTGACATCCTAGCACC
>LGRX02008338.1:0-19697 GCA_001247695.2 Cymbomonas tetramitiformis | reverse complement strand
GACGGCCGAGTCCGCGGAGGAGCGAGGCCGGCGGATGGCGGCTGAGCATTTCACCGCGCTGCTGGGGGAGAAGGACGAGAGACACACGTCCGACCTCAAGCAGGCGTTCGTCTGCAACGCCGACCTGGCGAAGGAACAGTTGAGCAGACAGGGCGCCCATATGGCGCTCATGTTCAACATGTATTCGCAGTTCACCAGCCTGGCGGCCGGTCGGTCGGGCCAAGGGGAGAACTCCGCCGCCCACGAAGGTATGGTGGCGTGTACCCAGCACCTGCTGAGCAACACGGAGCAGGGAGGCCAAAAAGGGAAGCTCAAGGAGCTCATGGCTCCCCCGGCGGTCCCCGGAAAAAGGACCCCGGAAAAACCACCGCAGAAAAAGATGCGCGCAGACGAGGTCCGCGCATTTTTATCGGCTTGCCAGAAGGCTGCAAAACAACTCGCAGCCGATCTGAAGAGCGAGAACGACGATACGGTGGCGGCTGCGGAGATCGAGCTCAACATCCACAAGGAGATCGTCTCGGGGGGTGTTGATCCCGAAGAAGGCGAGGAGGGCAAGTCCGAGAAGATCCTCGAGCTTTTCCACTCGATCGGCGGAGAAGTAGTTGCTATTTAGTTTTGCTATTGTTTACTACTTGACAGTACACTTCAAAATAAGTGCATCCCACAAGCATTTGTTGCTGACTTGTTTGCCACAAGCATCCGTTCTTGACTTGTTTCCCATGCATGCACAGCTCATGATCATGTTTAGTATCATTTCATAAGCATATAACAAACTATAACTCAAACCACTCCGAACTTGCTATCTGTTTCGCACGATCACGGGTTAGTCGGGTACATACGTAAGGAAACCCTATCCATTTCAAGCGACACACGGCCGTACGGGGCACCCGGCGATGAACCAACGACATTCCGGTCACTCATGATCATTTTGGAAGCATTTCATAAGCATATAACAAACTATAACTCAAACCACTCCGAACTTGCTATCTGTTTCGCACTATCACGGGTTAGTCGGGTACATACGTAAGGAAACCCTATCCAATTCAAGCGACACACGGCCGTACGGGGCACCCGGCGATGAACCAACGACATTCCGGTCACTCATGATCATTTTGGAAGCATTTCATAAGCATATAACAAACTATAACTCAAACCACTCCGAACTTGCTATCTGTTTCGCACTATCACGGGTTAGTCGGGTACATACGTAAGGAAACCCTATCCAATTCAAGCGACACACGGCCGTACGGGGCACCCGGCGATGAACCAACGACATTCCGGTCACTCATGATCATTTTGGAAGCATTTCATAAGCATATAACAAACTATAACTCAAACCACTCCGAACTTGCTATCTGTTTCGCACTATCACGGGTTAGTCGGGTACATACGTAAGGAAACCCTATCCAATTCAAGCGACACACGGCCGTACGGGGCACCCGGCGATGAACCAACGACATTCCGGTCACTCATGATCATTTTGGAAGCATTTCAAACCAAAAACAAAAAAAAATAAAATTGGAAGGAGTGGCGTCTTCCAATTTCGAGCGCTCGTCGTTCTTAGCTCGTTTTCTTCCTGTAGACTGTGACCCTAAGGCCACATGGGATGAAGTTGCGGCTGGTGTCACCGGTTCTGCTTCAACAAACTCAACAACTGACGATGCGCGAGGTCCTGCCTGCAAAGTCGTGTCTGAATTCTGTTTCTGCAAGGGCGTCTTCACACAAGATGTGGGAGGGTCTGTTGGCTCTGTGTCACTTTTTTCAGCACGTTCCTTTCCCTTGCGTGATGTCCGAAGCTGCTTGCGTCTGAGGGTTTTTGCGCTGGGACCCTTACACGATGTGGTTCCTACAGCTTCCTGTGCGCTCACAGATTCTTCACTTTCCTTATTTGAGATTAGGGCCCTTTCTGCTGTGGCAACTGTCGCTTTTGCTTTCGTTTCCACTAGCCTAATGGTCTCGAGCAGATTTTTCGTCAATACTTGCGAGTCAGTGAGTGTCGATGAGAGCGATTCCACAGGCTGTGAGCGTAAATACTCACTCGAAAGCGTGGCATACTTTCCCTTCGATAATTCTAACGCAAGTGCAAGGCAGATGAAACACCTCCCAACACCTGTCGCAACTGTATCTCTAGGCTCGCAAAAAGCGGTTCAGTCGGCTGATTTTTACGACCAGATTTTTGAACCATACTGAACGCTGCTCGTCTCAAAACGCGTATCAAAATGCACCTGAAAAATACAGTAATAAAACCATACGAGCGAAAAAAATGCCACTCATTATCATAAATTTATCGTAATAAAAGAACAATAGAGGTGGCTGTAAATTTTCCGGAGAGGTGCATGCGCTTGCCGGTCGGCGGAAAAAAAAAGCGCCGCGAAATAATACAATCAACCGGTCTTCTTAGCTGCCGAGAATCGTCCTGGAATAGCCTGTTCAGGGCAAATTGACCCGCTGAATGCCCATGTTGGGTCACATGAAGCCTGAGGGAGCATCACCCCTGGCTGTTTTCAGTCCCGAACAACTTTTCCAGCACAATAGCTTTTGAAAATATCTCCTTTGCTGCTCACTTTCGCCCGATGAGAAGTATTTTACTACGTGACCCTCCAAACACCCTAAAATGCGGGCCATAAATCTGCTGGATCTCTCCCATGTAAGCAAATTGTTGCATTTTTGGAAATGTCAAAATATTACATATTCTAATAGTGCAAAAATCTAACATTTCGTTCACAAACATAAGGCAAAATCATAACTTTCCACACCTAACACGATACTTCCACCTTTCCCGTTTTCTTGCCGCACGCGTGACTCGCGTGGCTACTTTGAAGAGTCAAAAACCAGATTTTTCGAAATTCCTTCAAGGACTATTCAAATTAACCCTCATATTTGTCATTCAGAACCCCAAAAACCAATTTGGCAGACAATTTAATGCTTTCTCATTTTTTTCTCATTTACGCCCGCGTGTCTCATTTTTGCGATAAGGTCGTTGAATGTTTGTACAGCGACCGGCAGCAGGAGTTACCAGTGCAGGACCGAGGAGCCCCGTCAGCATACAGACTGGAGTTGCCTGTGCACTGGAAGGTACATGCCACATTCACCGCGGACAGGCTCAGTCCAGTACAGTCAGGTGCAAGTCACTTTGTCAGCAGACGAGAAGAGATGGTACCGCCACCAGTAATGGTAGAAGGGCAAAGGGAGCGCGAGGTAGAGCGCATCATCCGCACACGCTTCAGGAAGCTAGGCGGGAAGACTGGCGGGTCAGTGCAGGATGAGTGGTTGACCAAGTGGAAAGGATTGCCACACAGTCACAACCAGTGGCGAATCAGAGAGGACCTGGAGGGCAAGGGAGGCAGGCTGGAGCCTTTGAGAGCCTTTGAGGCCGATGAGGAGAAGCAGAGGAGAGCCCCATCCAGAAAAGAGGCGTAGGGTGACGCACGGCCAGCAGCAGGAGCAGAGGGCTCAGCTCATGGCAATGAGGGCCCCCACCCCGAAGGTTTACATTAGGGGTGCCAATCAGGTCTACCAGCCGCATCTCACGACGGTGCAGCATCCTGTGAGGATCCTGGTCCTCTTCTGTGGGACTGGGTCTGTAGAACAGCAGTTCCAGCGGCAATTCGACGGCTGCGAAGTGGTGACAGTGGATATTCTTCCTAAGTGGCAAGCAACATGCACCGAGGACATTCTCCACGGGAACTACAGGCTGTACCCCCGGCACCATTTCGACGTGATCTGGGCGAGCCCACCATGTAAGGAGTACAGCAAGGCCAAGCCTAGGGGAGTACCAGACCTGGAGTTGGCTGATCGGCGAGTGAAGCGTACCCGGCAGATCATTGAGTACTACGATCCAGCATACTACTTCATTGAGAACCCGGCTGGAGATGCACTGCGAGGGCTGCACACGCGATCCGTGATGAAGGGTTTGCCCGATCCTCGCCCAGTCTCTTACTGTAGGTATGGGACGCCCTACATGAAACCTACACATATCTGGACGAATGCCCTGTTACCCATACCCCTGCTGCAGTGTACCCAAGCAACGCCATGTCCCGCGAGAGTTGTGCTGGGAAAGCACGAGAACACAGCGCAGGAAGGAGTTTCGGCGTCCAGAACACGAGGCATGGGGTCAGCCCAAGCAGTATACGCGATCCCACGCACCTTGTTGCACCACCTGTTCTGTGGGCTGAAGTTGGGAAAGCGCATGAGCGAGGAAAGCGCAGCAGCAGTCATGGGCCTCATCGCCACTTTGACAGCGCAGACGGACGAGATCCCGATGCAGGAACAAGATACTGGGGTCTAAAACCCTCAGGGCGCAAAGCAGCGCAAGACCCGCAGAGCGAGAGGAGTACCAAGGCTACAGAACCGTTTAAGCGTTGGCAGCGTAATTCGGGGATGGGGCTTCGGGAAACCTCCAGCGCGGAAGGGGACTCAGACCCAAGGACTGGGGGGCACGGGACCCAAGAACCCGGGGCTTAGAAGCCAGGGGGACTCAGACCCAAGGACTGAGGGGCACGGGACCCGAGAACCCGAGGCTTAGAAGCCAGCATCACTGTGCATGTTTGTTGATCCCCAGACAATGTAAATACAGGCGAACACTAACGCTAGCGAGGACGTAAGCGCGCGCCTAAAAGGGGGGGAGAGTTGTGCTAGGGTAAGTCACGAGACAGAATGACAGCGTGTCAGAATGACGAGTGACGGGTACTATGACAGTCACCAATGACAGGCATTTATATGACCAGATGACGAGAGTGTCTGACAGAAATGACTGACAGAAATGCCTGACCCGAAAGTGAGTTTTGGTGGGAAAACCAGCAGTCAGAGAAATTGGAGGGAACGCTGGTAGACCTCCAATATTGCCGAGTCAGCACAGTTATAATTATTCAGAGTGATATGGAGTGGCCTGGAATGATTGATAATGAAACTGGGCTAGTCGGCAGATTCTATGATGTGACAGATCGAGTTCTCATGAAACATGATGGGAACTGGCAAGAATCGACATCGAGTTATGTTCGAAAGTTCGAGATCTGAAAACCATGGCATAAGGCAGCCGAGCAGGCTGAATGAATCAGTTTGAAATTAGTTACTGCTAACAGCCACACCTGGTTGTTTGTAACGTCGACATTAAAGAGTTAAAAGATCCGATTCATATATATCATGCTTACAGCAATATATCTCCTTGTAGGACTGAACTAGGTTCCCTGCATTGCACAAGTAGACCGATAGGCTCTTAGAGAGCCCCCCCGAACAGAGATGCTCATGATATGTCCAGTATGCATATGCAATATGCAAGATATGTTCATGGTGTGCATCATGCTTCCCTGCTAGGCATGCATCAAGCCGCTAACTCGACGCATGCCCAATCACCTCCTGCGCGTTGCGTACAGATATTGACAAGAAACAAGAAATATATATATAAGGATATATATATGTCGGGTGCTGAGGAGCAGAACAGTCTCGCAGGGGCGAGTGCTCTCGGATACTAAGATGGTATAAAATACTTAGGTGAGTGTTTTATGGCACACGGCTAACTGTGACAACGGACACTGGTGACATCTCGGGCTGAGGGGTGACAGACAGGAGACCCCCCCCCTTACAGTGGGGGGGCAAGATTGGGTTCCCCGTGACACCACCTCACCCCGTGGGGCTGAGGTGTCACCAGGCAAAGAGGCAGGAGCACTGCAGGGTCTAGGAGCCACACCGGCTCGGGCAATCCGGCATGCGCCATCCCAAAGTGCTTGAAAGTCCATTGCTAAGCTAATCTAATAAAAGAACTCAGGTCCCTCGAGGGTCATCACAAACCGTGCAGGCATGGAGAAGGGTCAATGCTGAGTCGTGCTTTGAGTGTTTGATCCTGCTGGAGGCGGCGTCGTCCTCGATCGCAGGCGTCAAGCGCAAGTGAGGCAATACTCACCCCGACAACGTCCAACCAACGCCGGTGCGATGCCAGAGTCAAAAGCGGCCTGGCACCACCAGAGCGAATGCGTCAACAAAGAGGGGGCAGGGGGGTGGAAGGTGAAAAATGCGGCGTGCCCCCACTCTACCGCAAATGAGCGCGCAAGCAGAGGGGAGAATCGGTGGGAATGGTGTTGTAACACCACCGCACACCACCACACAGTGGCCAAGGGGCACGAAGGGTGGAGCGGAGAGCGGAGGATGCTGCGGACGCAACTCGTCGTGCTCAGAGTTGTCGTCATTGATGAAGGCGATAGACTCGATGTTGGCGTGTCTGGTGCATAAGCACCACCAGACACCACCAGACCATAGCCAGGTGCAGGATGCCGTCGATGGACTCGAAAAGATGCCAACGCTGAATGAACAGTGGGCATGCGCGCATTCTGGCGGTCAGCGGACATGGTGGCTGACCGCTGGCTGGAGAATTCCGCGAACGCGAAGTTAGGGTTTTCAAGCGAAGACATAACTTTCTAAAAAATGAACCAAATCCAGCGATGGATGAGTCAAATTGGAGTGGAATTCGACGAGGAAGACGCCGGTGACGTCAAACAAGTCGTGCGGCAAGCCAGTCGTCCTGCAGGAGCGGTGCTGCTGTCCAGAAAGGCGAGGGCGCGTTCGGGTGCGTGTCGAAAACGTAACTCTTCGTAAAATTAACCAAATCGGGCGATGTAAAAGCCAATTCGGGGTGAAATTCGACGAGGAAAACGGCGGTGAGGTCAAAAATAACGTGCGGTAAGCCAGTTTTGCCACAGTACGGGCGCTACTGTCCAGAGTGTAGGGCACGTAGTCGGGAATGGTCGAAAATGCGTAAAAGCAATAGGGCACAACTGTAGCCCAAGTCGCTTACGGTTTGGTGATAAAAATTGGTCGCGGCCGCGATCTCCAACGGTGGCCGGGGTCGGGATGTAGTTGCTGTCGTGAGGACTAAACAGCTGCCGTCGGTTGCGGCGGTCGGGATTTCAAGGAGTTTCGGTTGCCCTCCAAGGATAAAAAGTAATCGACGAACACCCACAAGTGGTGGCAGATAACCTGACAAGAAACAAGAAATATATACATAAGGATATATATATGTCGGGTGCTGAGGAGCAGAACAGTCTCGCAGGGGCGGGTGCTCTCGGATACTAAGATGGTATAAAATACTTAGGTGAGTGTTTTATGGCACACGGCTAACTGTGACAACGGACACTGGTGACATCTCGGGCTGAGGGGTGACAGACAGGAGACCCACTGTGCCCCCCCCTTACAGTGGGGGGGGCAAGATTGGGTTCCCCGTGAGATATCTAATGTCTGCGCGCTCAAGAAACATTTTATTCCTAAGACTCCGAAGAATTAATATGCAAACTTGTATTGTGTTCGGCATACAGTCGCTTATCGAAAACAACACTCACTGCACTGTTCAGTCGGATCACAGTGTTAATTTCGTTTGCCTACAGGGAGGCCATTAAAATCATTTGCTTATGCGCATACTACATTACAATCATTTGCCTATGTGCATACTACATGAAAAAACAATCGCCTGCGCGCATACTACCATATATGACATTTGCCTATGCGCATACTACATTAAACCCATTTTTTAAAATAACAAGAGGCAAACAGTGCTGCTGTGTATCCTTGAATACTATCATAGGAAACAATTGGTGTTTTTCCTGCTGGACTGAAGCATAGACAGGCAACTGCAAGAGGGTTTGCCTGGCTGCTAATGGCATAAGACATATGAGCTTCGAAACTTAAAACCCCACAAATCGCTTATCTCTTCTTCTCACCGAGGACGTCAATGTTACTCTGCCAACAAGCATTCGGGGGTAACGAGGGTAAGCACAAAAGAGGGCTAGACATCTTGTAGAAAGGCCACCTAAGACATGCAAGGTGGTACACTCCAACAGCATCACAGGTGACCGCCCTCCCCTGAGGGAAACCTAAAATTACTATGAGGCACGTATACCATGGAAATACTACTGGTGAAAGCCATCTATTCACTCGAGTGGCGCAGTGTGTGCTGGGAAGTGAACACTCACCACATCAACCATCAGGCTATCGGTGGACAAGTACACGCGGTTCTGGGAGTTTGCAAGAGTGTTGGCGATATCCCGTGCAGCCTGTACTTCGCAACACTCAGAGGAAGACAGAAAGAGCAACCAAACATTCACAAACAAGACAATCTTGCCGCGTGTGTTTCACTTTTCCGTCCTGAAGAACATATTTCGGTAGCACACTTCTACAGAAATCGCTGCCATGCACAGGGCAGTGACCTATCTGGAAATCTTACCTCAATGCGTCGCAGAGTGATGAAAGATGGGTTGTTAGAGACAGCTTGTCCAATGAGCATGGCAGACTTGGCCTGAAGAAAGGCACCGCGCTCGAGCACGTATCAGCCAAAACTTTTCAAAGAGCCTTGAGCAAGCTCCTGCGGAGAGCAGACTGCAAAACTGACTTGCGTTGTGCAGTTTCCGCACAAACAGATAGCAAGACAGTTTTGCAGTCTGCTCTCGTCAAGTGCAGAAAGTTGCTATTCCGAAGCGCTGAACCCCAAATTCACGATAACACACGTTGTTCCGGCAAGTTCATACGACAACTTCATTCATGGTGACTTAAGGTTGTTTGCCAACCAGGGGGGGGAACAGCTCAAACCGTGAAAGTACATCTAGTACCTACTACCACGACGAAGGCACATAGGTTCGCTGCTCACCTCTCCCTCTGCCTTGATGACGGTACTTTTCTTCTCCTGGAGCGCCTTATCAACAATGAACTTTGCCCTCTCGGCATCTTGCTGCGCAACTTGCTTTGCCTCGACCGCCGACGTATACTCACGCCCGAAGCTAAGCTGCAGCCCGGAAAACCGCAGGTCATATCGTTTTGACAGGGCGACATGAGGGGCTGGGTGCAGTGGAGCGCTTCCATGGACACAATAACCCAAAGAATCCAAGAATCGAACCACAACAGGTGTTCAAGTGATAAAAGACAAAGGCGGGTTGGTGTCTCCGGAATTTTGAAAACATGGGGCAGGGCATCTGTAGGCCGTTGTAACATCGATGACACGCAATTTTCAGGCAAGGATGTTGGACGTGGACTCTTCGCATCAACAGGTCCGGAGCAAAAAGAAATATACCTGCGTGATTGACACGTCATCAAGCAAGATGTTAAACTGCAGGGCACGTTCGGTAAGGATGCGACGGATATCTTTACTAACCATCTGCAGACACCTCCTCCTGTCTGTTCAGTTAGATGCAAAAGGTCAACTCTCACATTTTTGACAAGGAACTTAAAAACGCGTGGTCGGCTATAAAGGGACTGGTCCTCCACGGCTCAATACCCGCGATCTCAGAATCCAGTCCACAGGACGGTCTGAGCTCTCACAGGTGTTACGCGTTCTGAAAATAACTGGCTTCAGTGCTTCCGCGAGATCGATAACCTGCTTGAGTCGCTTTGAAACGTGCTAAAACTGCTGGTTGGCAAAAAGTAGAAACCTGCCGGATACCGCTCGGTTCCCGAAACTTGAACCCGCAGCTGCATGGAATGTGTTCATGATCAAGAAATAAAAATAGCAAGAGGTATACCTCGCGCTGGGTGATGAGTTGACTGGCGTTGTATTGGGCGACGACACTCTTCAGTGTCTCCTGTTGGGACGAACATATGGAGGGGGACACGCAAGCTGGTCACTATCAAGGTCGCTGGTTTCGAGTTGGCTCGACACTGTGCCAACGGCAAGAGGAACGGTTACTCGATACTCATAAAAGGGATACATTTTGACGCAAGGAGAGCAACCAAAAATAAAAGGATACGTCAGATAGTGGTCTGATCCTACACTAAACCAATCCTACACTAACCTGTGAAGATCATGAGGTTATCTTACAGGAACCAAGCACCCTCACGGTGAAGGATGTAGTAAAAAGTGAAAGCTACAACCTTGTACAATTTAACAAGGATGAAATGCCGCATTTATCTACGCGAACTTAAAACGAAACTGAATTGAAAATTCCAGCCCTTCACTGCTCAGTCTTCAGCGATACTATGAACGACGCAAGAATTCGTTTCAGTTAAAAAAGGGATTTACACCTGAATTATAGAAGGTAAGACGCGTTCAGCATAATCTGTGCCCAGAGTACGATAGATCAGAGGCAGCTGGGTAGGAACTGGCCGCGTGAGCACTCGCAAGCTGATATTCACCTATGGGAGCAGGAAGAGGCGTTGCTTAGTTTGCGCTCGATACCGATACTGATACCGATAAAACAATTGTCAGAAAAACTAACACAAACCATTTGAAGATCACGGCTGCCGGAGTGACTTGAAATCATGTTGGGCTTTGCACGAACGTCATATACGATAGGTCTGTCGAACCACGGAATCATGACGTGGGTGCCTTCCTCATATACCTGTCGAAAGAGGGAAAAAGTGAGTGGACTACATTTCTACTGTGTGACGAAGTAAGGGTAGTGTTCTTACTCCATCTCTGACTCCAGTCAAGCGGTTAAACACGATCGCCCGGTGGCCGCCTTCCACGTTGAACAAGCAGTTGTTTCCAGCATATGCCAGGCCACCAAGGCCAGCAACGCTGCCAATCGCACCTAGTATCTGAGAAACAGGAGGCAGTTTAACATTTTTCATATTGTTCATCTTGTATTATCCTTTGATACAGCGGATTCAATTCCTATGAGTATACGCGCGCCACCGTTCGCACTTCAATCTGACGTATTCTATTGCCTCCTCTCGAGAGAAAAACTTTTGTCGAGAAGAAGCAACTCTTGAAACAGCTGGCCGCAGGATTTCAATAAAACACGTTAGTGAAGATTGACGGTCCGATTAGTACTTAGTGGCACTTGCTCATACGTTAGGCCTCGATATTCGTTCGATTCGACCTCGGGAAATAAAAATGAGCTCGTCAGATGGAGAAGCCTCAAGCCACCTAGCTAGGGACACGCGAACACGCCTGCTGCGAAAACCAAGGGGACGAATAAAACACTACAGTACCTAACTCTGTATCTCTATGACGTTCGGGTTTTTGGCGGCCTTGGTACTTGGTACTGTACCATTCACGCGTGACACCGAGGCCCTCAGATGTGCCCTCGAATTTAAGCTCTCACCTTGCCCCCCCCCAACCGAACAACCCCCGCGCTGTGGAAGCGTGGTGGGCCCATAACCTGACAGAAAGGGTGATCTGAGGGTATATATATAAGATATTGACTTAGAGGCCATGTCAATACAATATACAGAATACAGTAACAATGCCATAAACCCTAATGTCTTTGTCAGAATCGAAGGAACCAACAGTTTTCAATACGACTTTGAATATAGCATCACCAATGACGGTTGCATCCTAATTCCAGCAGGTTCTATTTTCGAATATAATGACCATATGGACCCGCCCTCTTCCGCGGTCCTTGCTAAAGTCAGCGTGATATTAACTCACACTATGATTACATCTCAGACATACAGTATGAGACCATTATTGCCAGAATGAAAAACAAAACTGCGGAAGAAGAAAGTGAATATAGTTGCCCTAGCGACTCAGAAGAAGAATCTACCCCCAACGCCGAAAAGAGCAAACAAATGGAGGATTGTGATATGGCAAGCGATGGTTCTCTATTTGCTGGCAAAAAATCAGCATGCAGTGGTGCAGCATATGCCATAAAAACCTTTGACAACGGAATGCCACTTGTTCGGAAGATGAATATCCCCCCCTCAAGAACTTTCGCCGCACCTGGGCTTCCTATCAAGGAAGATATCCAAAACCCGAGTAGCACATCTGCTGAAATTGCGGGACTGCGATTCTTACTCACAGAACAAAAAGAGAAACTCCTTAAATCTGTAACAAACGCCGGCTTCTCATGGTACCGCGCCGGGTTTGTCCAGCTGGTGACACGCGTGACAGAGGTGACAGTGTGACAGGCTTTGCTAAGATGACCGCATGAGAGATGCAGACCTGCCAAAGAAGATATGGTCATTATCGGGTGACCAGGGAATGATAAGATGAAGATGACAGTGGCTCCTCTGCCACCGACGTGTCAGTCAGAATGTGGTAAACGGTAACATTGTTAGAGCTGGCATGGAATAATGACTTTCCATCGGCCAGATGAAGATTTGAGGGCTAGAACCCGTTACAGTTTTGGGAAATGTGACAGAGCATTGAGAGATAAGTAAACTCAGACCATAGGTCAGAGTAGTGGACTCATTATTGTTTTGCTTCGCAAGTACTAGGTGGCTGTTCGCGTGCCAGTGCTAGAGTGCTAAGACAGTTCTGCTCACAGCTTTTGTGCACAATAATTCGTATTTTGTGGTTATTATACCAATTTTGATGAATATATTTTACTGCTGTTTTTATACTTTTTCAAAACAATAATGTCCTGCGGCTTTTTATTTCAGTGTTAATCCAGAAGTAAAGACCCTTTGGCGAGAAGTCAGCAGCAGTTTGTAAGAGCGGATTCGGAAGTCAGGCGACTCCAGGGGCACCCACGGTGCACTGGCGGACCCTTCTTCTTCCCTGAACTTGGTGGTACTTGCACTGAAAGAGGTCACCAGCGACGGCGGCAGCGGATCAGCACTGAATTCACTGGTTGATGAGCGGCTTTCTTCTATCCTGTGATATGCTCAGCACCTTGTTCTGCAGTGAATCCAGGGGCACCCCTGGTGCACTGGCCTAACTGCTAACAGGTGTTCTTCAGTTTAGAGCTAATCAGCACGGCATGAGCTTCGGCGGCGGCGACAGAGTGGATCAGCAGTGAATGTGCACCTTGATGAGCTACTTCTCAGTGGTTTCTCCAGCTGGCCACCTTGTTTGAAGTGAATCCAGGGGCACCCCTGGTGCACTGGCCTAACTGAAAGGCAAGTGTGCGTGACCTGGAAGCTAATTAGCGGCGGCATCTGCCTGGACTTACTAGCTAAGAGTGGATCAGCAATGAATGTGCACGTTGATGAGCTATTTCCTAGTGGTTTCTCCAGCTGACCACCTTGTCTGAAGTGAATCCAGGGACACCCCTGGTGTACTGGCCTAACTGAAAGGCAAGTGTGTGACCTGGAAGCTAATTAGCGGCGGCATCTGCCTGGACTTACTAGTTAAAAGCGGATCAGCAGTGAGTTGCTGCTCTATGTGTGGAACTTCACCTTACGGTTTCTTTGGCAGCTCCACCCTGTCTGACGGTTAATCCAGGGACACCCCTGGTGTACTGGCCTAAACCTGAAGTAGGAAAGAGCTTGCCAGAGGACTAGCAGCGACATTAGCTCTGAAGGCGACAAGTGAGTGGTCTTTGTATGCAACATTCACTGGTTTGATACAGCTATCTGTGGATTCAGAGTTAATTACTTGCCCAGCCTGGAGTGCTGTTGACCACTTGGGGGACTTTCTAGTTCTTTATCATAATGTGTGGGAGAATTCTTTTATCTTTTCTACAGTATTTGTCAGCCGGTGAGGCCCTCATATCACCAGTGACCTTCTGAATTAGCAGTGCGAATCCAGGGGTGCTCAGCACACTGGCTTAGCTCCCAACTCTGTGTGGCGACTTTGTTCTTGCTTACTGGATTGGGGGTGAACTTCCATGCCAACTCCCGTACCCTTGATTAGCAGTGGTGTTGTGGATCCAGGGGTGCTCGGCACACTGGCCTAGCTCACACCGCTGCGTATTTGTGCTATTCTTGGTGCCTTGGTGGAAGAGGAGTTGTCCTCATATTCTCTGTGCTCTTGATGAACTTTGGCTCAGCTAATCCAGGGGTGCTCAGCACACTGGCCCAGCTTTGAGCCCTTCTTCCACGAATATTCTGCATCTGTTGCGGATTCAGAGCGTTGAGACACAGTGCTGGACCTCTAGGCTTTCGCTGGTTGCACGCGTTTCGTTCTTCCGCTTGTTCACAACGGTGCTAATCCAGGGGCACCCAATGCACTGGCCCAAACCAGTCTGAATTAAGCTTCCGTCCTACATTTGCTGTTGATTCAGAGCGCTTACACGTATTGTTGGACCTCTGGGCTTGCGCTGGCTGCACGCATCGCGTACTTTCGCCTGGTCAGCGCGGGGCGAATCCAGGGGCACTCAATGCACTGGCCTAAACCAGCCTGAATCAGGCCTGCAGTCTGCTGGTGAACGAGCTTTGCGCTGATGGAGGGGACGCTTCCTTAGTCCCACTTGCTGCACATTAACGCAGTACTTTACCACGGAGGGTGAGGCGGAGCCAAGCGCTGCCACTGCCCAGTCCAGAGATCGTGAGGCACGACGGTTGGCGCGAGAGAGGAACAGTCAGGATCTTGACACGGGATATATGAGCACAGAGGGGTCGGGTCCAGAATCCTGCCCCTCCACACCGGTATCACCAGCAGCAGCAGCGCTCGCAGCAGCAGCAGCAGCCTCAGAGCCTGCAACCAATCAGTTCCTCTTTGCGTTTGACGACGTAGACGAGATGGATCATTATGACAAGGATAGTCACACGCTTGACAAGGATGATGTCAAGCTCCGCTACACTGGTGGCAAGAACGAAGATAGGGCGCTCGTTATCAGGCGTTTCGTTGACATGGTAGCAAAAGTACAGCGGGCTTACGAGGCTAGGAAACGCAGGCACATGAGGTCAGCGGCTTTTCACGCGCTCAGTCAGCAGGCGAAGAAGGCTTTCGTTGACTCCAAACCAGACTACAGATCGTTGTGGGACAGCCTGCCAAGGAGTGGTATCGATATTCAATATTTTCGATAGTATCGATTAATCGAAATATTGTTATTGATTGATAGGTATTTTTTACATATCGAAATATTGAATATTGATTGATACCCTCAAGGGACCTATCGTTATTGATCGATACCCCCAAGTGACCTATCGTTATTGATCGATACCCTGGAATGCACCTATCGATATTGATCAATGTATTCCAAATTGAAAGTGTAGCGGGTCAATATTGATTAATCGATTAATCGAAAATCGATCCCAAGACGCGCATTTCCCAGATTGCCATTGGCTCTTTGGCATTGATATGCGAGTTGTGACAGGCCATCAAAGTATCCTGTCACGACACCATTTATTCGTGAACCCACGACCCTCTACTAGTCAAACCAAGTCTCTGAACATACACCGTCACTGCGCAGGCAAAATGGGTGTTCGTGGGCGTGGCAAACGACCGCGCAAGCAGGAGAAAGCAGTGGTTCTGTTAGCGCAAGGAAAAGGGCCAGTGAAACGAACCCAACAGAACCCATTTGACGCTCTAGGCAGTGATGACGTAGAGTATGTCGTTGAGAAAGTTTTGGCCACTAGGACTCAATACGCCGAGCAGCAGTGGTTGATAAAATGGAAGGATTTACCCGAAGGATCTGAGACTTGGGAGCCATTGGCGAACTTGCCTGGGCATGATATTGAGATCGAGGAGTTCAAAGCTCGCTCGGAACTCGAGCAAGAGGAGATCGCCAAAAAAGCCGCCGCGAAGACAGGTAAGAAACGAAAGGAGCGGAGTGAAAATGAAGAAGGTATTCTAGTTATTGACTTGCTTTCCTTGTCTCATTTTCGTTCGGTGTGATACCTCTTGCTCCAATCTGGCACGACTGACACTCGTGCATGTAAGTATCGAGCTAACTAAAAACATAAGAAGGTCGATTATCAGTGAGGGTTCATCTTAGCGATTTTGGCATCTTAGCGTTTTTTGCGGGGCGTGCTAAACGTATGTATTGGGGTATGTCACTTGTCCATATACAAGTGAAGATAGTTCCGGGTTCCAGAGGGCGCCACAAAACCTTCGGTCGCCTTATTGGCGGCATTTCAGCGTTCGTATGGAAGGTAAGAAGATTGTCGAGTACAAGTGCCTCCTATGTGGGAGCGATGCGGTCGCTAAAGAATACTGCGGTAATACTTCGAACCTAAGGACACATCTATGCCACTGCCACAAAAAACGCTTTGGTCGACCTCAAGGAGGCCGCGTTGAGCGAGAATGTTGGTGATGCTGGTAGCGAGAAGACGAACTTCTCCTCGAAAAAGGGTTGCATCGACGCCATGCTCCCTCAAGTCTCTGCAGAACAACGAGATCGACTTCACCGAAAGATTTCGCTCTGGCTTGTCCGCCGCGGTCGGCCACTTACGCTACCTGAACGAGACCAGGAATTCCGTGACATTTTCGAGGAGATATTCAAAGGGGGTTACACACCACCTTCCTATAAGCTCGTTGTGGACATGATCCTTTCGCTGTCGGCGGAGGGCAAGCTGAAGGTTAAGAACGCAGTCGCCGATTTGCTGTCAGAAGGCATATTGCCGAGCATCGGCGGTGCGACCTCGACCCTTTATTTTACCTTTGTCTTGTATTGCCACTTGAACTCCTTGTGCCACCCATCATATCACATGGCATATGCACAGATATCCCCGTTTTTCTTTGGGGTTTAGTAGGTCCCTTATTTCGTTGCCAACTGACTTTAGTTTCTTTCTGTGCATTTGTAGGTGACATATGGTCCCAAGGCGGTATCGCGATCTTCGGTGTGCTTGTGTATTGGCTAGATGCCAACTTCAAGCTCCACGAGCGGCTTGTCGCTGCGATCCCTTTCTCTTCTGTGCGTCACACTGCTGCTGTGTGAGTTGGAGTCAGCGACAAAAACGGCCTGTGCAAGCATGGGTATTGGGAAATACGAGGAGGTAGTGTGTCCAATTACTGATGAGGAAGATCCCGATTTGTTGGACACTGTGGCCGAGTGCATTCATTGCACTGTTTCAGACAACGCGTCCAACATCGTGAGCGGTTGGACATGTTTCGATGGGCACGAGTGTGCCGCTCACACCATCGCCCTCACCGTAAAAACTTTCTTGGAGCAGCAACGCGTCAAGAAAGTGTTCGCGAAGCTACGGGGCATGACTGGTCATTTTAGCCACTCCGTCATTGGCGTCAAGCTGCTTCACGAGTGTCAGAAACGGAGCAGCTTACGTGAAAGTAAACCCCCCCCCAAGACAACGATACTCGCTCTGGATGGAGCGGGGCGCTTGCAAACAGGCCGAATGGTATATGGAAAATCAGGTAAGAAGAATGCTTCATATTTTCCCTTGCACTTGACTCATACTTGTTGCACCTTTTTTTTAAAGATGCTAGGGGTGGTTGACTTCAGTGATCATGGACATGTTCGAGTTGGCACCATCAAGACCCGCGCCTACGACGCGCTGAGGGCGAAGATGAAGCAGCACCTGACCGACGAGCAGGTGTTGCTGATGACTCAGGTTCAGCCCATCTGCAAGTTGCAGAATGCCACCCTGTATGAGGGTCTGGCGTTGGTGTCGTCTGGTGGTGAGCTTATGCTGTATCGGGCAATCCTCATGGACACCGGCGCCAACTGCAACATCATCTCCATCGCGGTCGTGAGGCGGCTGGGCCTCACGGTGTACGAGGCCAGCACCGGCGCCAAGGTCACCAGGTGTGACAACAGCCCTACGAAGTTCACGCATTACTGCTACTATGTGGACGTCATACTGGCTGCGGGCACACCGCACATGACGCTTCTATCACCGGTTGTACGCCTTCGTGACCTTCGAGCCCGAGAACTCTTGGGATCTGCTGATAGGCACCGGGCCGCTGAAGAACTCCTTGATGATCGACATCAAGCTTGGAAGTGGCGTGGCCGTGTCACATGCGCCGACGATTCTGGGCATGGATGCTCAGGTGGTGCTTCCGTTGGTTGACATGACACCACCCAGGCGTCCCGACCTGCCCAGGCGGGTGGACCCGGCGGTGTGTCTGAAGTCGGAAATCTTTGGACAGGGAATGGAGTGTGAGTGGCTAAAGCACCCACCTCTGAGCACAAGGGAGGAGAGATTTGCTGCTTCTGGGTTTCAGCCTGAGCACATCGACGACAATGACGAGTCACCATTGGGGTCACCAGCGCCTTCGCCAAGACCTCTTGCTGAGCGCCCACGACCTCGAGCCATCACGCGAGCGGAGCTCGAGGCAAGGTGTCGCCATCGGACGTGTCCCCTTGAAGGTGGCCGAAGGAGTGACCTGGCGTCTCTGGCGCCCGCTGTACAGGCAGCATCGGAGCGCATGCTCGAACAGTTTTACGAAGAGCCGAACCCTTGGAAGGGTGGACACGCGAGATGGGTCACTGAGGACCAGGTTGCCGGGGATCGTCCGTCTCGCTGGACGCCCCTCCCGACTACAACTGGGCGAATCAGAGGCTGTACCTGGACCGGCACCACATCGCGCGTCTCTGCCGCATTCTCCAGGACCCAGCCCAGGACATGCCAACCAGACCTTCCCAAGATCATGTCTGCGTTGAATTCGCCCGCTGTCGCGAGCAGAAGTGGGTGACGGTGGACCAGCTGATGCCCCCTAACTGGCTGCACGTGGACCAAAAGCTGGATCACGACGAGGAAAAGGACCGCTGGATGCTCGATGTATGGCGACTACATGACGCACGTACCGTCCTCTGCCAGCAAGCAGGACGTCGTCAAGCCTATGGAGAGAGGCAGATCGAGGCTCGACCTCAACCCGATCCAGAAACTGCAGGACAAGCTCCAGGCGTTGTTCAAGTACCCCAGTGGTGAGGTCACTGGCACCCTCATGTGGGATCTGAAGGAGCGCGTCCTCTGTGTCCATGGGGAAAAAAGATTATCGGGGAATAGATAAGTGCAAAATGGGGAATAGAAAAACGAATCTTTTTTTGGGGGAATAGATTAAAGATACCCTATGTCACATGTAACCATGCTTAATTCAATCGCGCGCCAAAAGAAATTACAAGTAGTTTGACGAGCCCACTCCCCAACACTTCACATCCATGGACCAGGAGGAGGAGGAAAATTTGCAGTTCACTAGCCCCGGGAAGGATGGACGAGAAGTTTATGAGGATTCCGATCCCGAGGATGAGATTGATGAACTCTCTACGCGCAAGCGGACACGGACGCATGAGCGTAAAGAGTGGGTGGCCTTGCTCAGTGCTTCATCTTGGGATAGCTGTATCCAAAAGATTACAGCGGGGTGTTCTGAAGGCTTCTCCAAGGCGGACAAACCTCACATAGCTAAGAAAACGGACATTATTACACACAAGTTTAAGTGCTCGTTGTACAAGTCCAGCGGTTGTCTAGCGTTTTTCAAAATCATACAAAGCTCTAGCGACTGTTATGACAGTTGTGACTTGTTCCAGAGTGGAGAACACGATCACGAGGAATTCTTCAACAAAGGCCTGAACCCTCGAGTAAAAACCTATTTGGACGCGCACTTGGAGATGGGCAAGCAAGGGGCCAAAGGCGGTGTTCCTCGAAATGAAGGACGACCTAAGCCACCCGACAGTACCGTCTTACAAAACAATCTGCAATTATGCCTACAACAATAAGTTCAGAATTTGGGAAACTGAAGATATTAAAACCTACGGTAACTATATGCTCCAGTGCGTGACAGCTAACTTGTTCGCCATCCCCATCACGGACCTCGACACCCCTGGGGTGTTGTGCATGTTTGACGGCCAAGTTCTTCTTCAAGACGGAAGCTACGCCGTTGTTCCTGCGTACAAGGATAACTCACGCAACAACTTACCTCCCTTGATTTTTCAAGCAACTTCTTGCTTGGAAATCATGTTAGCTTGGCAGAATGACAAGTGGAGTGAGGACCCAGCCGTTTGTGAACGGCGCCTACAGCAAGAATTTGAGAAACTCTTGGCGTCAGGCGGCTGTTCCCACTTCCTGGAGCTCGCGTCCAATCTTTTGGCATGTCACGGGTGGAGTTCCAAAAAGTCGCAATTCTACAAGGGCAAGCTAAACCTTCGGGCGCTTTTACGCAACTACCGGCAACTTGTTCAGGACTACCAACTTCAACAAAAACGAAAACGCTGGAC
>LGRX02008337.1:0-28666 GCA_001247695.2 Cymbomonas tetramitiformis | reverse complement strand
TACACGATGCTAAGCACGACAGATAAGTTCCTACAGGAAGCTAAATAAGCTTGACACATAAGTTCCTACAGGAAGCTAAGCTTGCAAATAAGATCCTACAGGAAGTTAAGCTGGACAGATAAGTTCCTACAGGAAGCTGGGCTTGACAGATAAGATACTACAGGAAGTTAAGCTGGACAGATAATAAAGCTATTACATACAAATATATTTAGTATTGCTCTTCACTAGTTGCTAGATTGTTTTGGACGTGCTTAGGCAGCAAGATGGCACGCATTTGCTCCTTTTCTATGTGCACTAATAAGCACACCTTGCCAAGAATGTGCTCAAGGGGCATGCAAGTATACTCGGCGAGGGTCTGTGTTTTCAGTGTAGCAACGTTGTACCGGTTCACTTTCTCAACAAGCTGCCATGTGCGCAAGATAGCAACAGCTTCTTCTCCCCACTTGCCGGATCGTGTCACCCCAAGAAGATACAATACTTCACCGTACGTGGTCATGTCACGGCATACCACGTTGCAGTCCCTTCGGATATTGTCGGCACAAGCATCCAGGATGCGGATCTCCGGACCATACAATATCGCGCGCTCATAACGTCGGATTGAAGTGATTTCACCGGAAAAGAAGTCGGATACGGCCGACTCAGCAGCCTCGGGTAGAAAGAGTGCCCCTTCACTCAAAGTCACCGCCGATTCATCTATGTGCCGCACAAGACCAACCGTGAGCCTCTCCGCGAAAATGTTGTCTTCAGCAACTGGGTAGAGTTCATCCGGCGGCACGATCCCTTGTTCACGAAGGCAGGAGATCGCTCGGAGAAGTGATTCTCGAACACAATTTTGGCGAGCCTGCAATCGCTCAGGTTCGCACGTCACCTTGTTCTCCAAAGCAGCACCAAGAGTGCCGAGAGTAGTCTCGACGTAAAGCTCCTTCCGCTCCTTCAAAGTGCCACCATGCCGCTCGGAGTCGATCATGTGGCAAGCTGCTGAATGCAGGTTTGACCTCAACTCCGATATCACACCGTTACCCTCGAAGAGTCTTGCAACTTGCAGGAGAGAACTTTGTGCCCGTTGTTGACTCTCGACATACGTCATGCCAGGATGGCAACCATACCAAACATGAAGCATAACAACATGAAGATGGTAAAAGATGTCGGCCAAAAATGTCTGCGGAATAAAGGCCTCCAGTTCAAGGAGAGGAAGGTAAATGCGAACTGCCAGGCGGTGTCGTCATAAGTCCACTGGGACCGCGCGGATGTCAATCGTTTCGGGGGACGCGAAATGTCGGACACCACGACCATGTTCTCCACACGCTGTTCAATCTCGGACTCGTATCTCGAAGCAATGTAGACTGGGTCATCGTTGACGTGGAGAACTCTCTTTTCCGGAAATAAAAGAGCCAGAAACTTGTCGCATACCCCGTGATTGTACAAGTGAGCGACAGGGTAGTTCACACCAGCAACAGCATCAAAGTACGGCACTTTTCGAAGAAGAACGTTGAGGTACTTCATGTGGCGATCGTCTTCCTGGCGCAACGCATCAGCACGTATAGAAGCATCGGTGAACTTCTCAGCGTTGACAGCGAAGACCGACGGCAAAGAAACACCAGTGTACCCGGTGGGCAAGTCTTCCACTCGAACGGGCACTCGCTGACGCTTCCCACCCACCACAACCGCTTTTTTCAGTTGCTTCCTTTTCTCACTTCTTGCCCTCAATTGCAAGGCCCTTTCCTCTGCTGTTGTCTAGACAGCGGGTTCAGAGTATCCAGCGAACCGCACAACACCATTCACGGTATTTGCAACGAAGCGGCAGTTGAAGCAAAAACAGAACGAGCTGTGACTGCACAAAGACAGAAACTTTGCACGTGCCGGCTCATCAGCATCTAAACCCATCCAAAAAGATTGCACTGGCCGACTGTCCATCTTAGTCTGGTGTCCTACACATGCTGCACTAAGGACGTCCTTGGCAAGCAACTGCAAGTGCCCGTTCATGTTCGCAGGTTGCTTGGGCCCAGCAATAATCTGTACAACTTTCGAAAACTGGATTTGACTGGACTGTAGGGAGCTGATGTCAGTTGGCTTGTACAATATAAGTGCATGAGACCAGGACTTTTTTTTGAAGGTTTCCTCCCAGTCTATTCCAAGGTTGAAAGTCTTGGTTTCTTTGGAGTCAAAGATGTCGACACCAAAATCAGACTTAATACGCCGACCAAGATTCATGTAGTGGGGATGTGTCCAGATGGATGCACCTTGAAATGGGGAAGCAGAATTATCTGGTTGTCGTCGATCGAACTGCGTGCACGCCCTCACGTAGGCTGTTTGATCGGCCAGGATGTCTTGGCACTTGTTCAAGCCAAAGTACAGGCCCCAGGCAGCAGGACGAATTTGACGGCCGTCATCCGTTGTGAAACGCCTTTCTTTGCATCTGAGACCAGTGGCAGGAATGACACACCGACATTCACACAACTCACAAGCATGGTCGTCTCCGATATGCTTGCTCCACTCCTTGCGTGGCATGGCAGGGAATAACTTTTCACAGCCAAAACCACAGGTGTGGTACTCTGTGTAATCCAGTTTGTTGAAATCCACACCGATGCTTTTCAGAAGCAAGTAAAAAGAACGAGGAAACTGGTTCCCCTCAGGAAGCTCATGTTTGTGCCGGAAGTCACACTGCTTTGTGATGTCTGCCTTAGAAACATTTCCTCGAAAGATCATGGCAATGAACGAAACAACGCTCTCAAGCAAAGTGACTCGGGCACCACTATATAGAGGCTCCAAAACTCTGGGAGCCACAGGCGTGTACTCTACCTCGTCGTCGACAATCAAGTCGGAAAATGCCGAGAGGTCCGAAGCATTGGACTCAGCGGTGTCGTAGTCGCTGCTCGCTGAGCTGGTGTCTGAGAGAGAGCCGTCATCCGGTGAGAAAGCACTGTGTTCTGAAACTGCAGCAGGACTCGAAAGGTCTGATGAAAGCTGTGCTGTAATGTCTGAAAATTCGGAGAGCTCTGAGCCGGACATAATTTTCGTGAAACTGCAGGCCGCCAACACAAATCAGTTTACAGGTCAAAGGCGAAAGTCTTCCCTTTCGGACCAACGTTCCGAACGGAAACATCGATCGATCCTAGGATCGATCATTGTAGCCAATAAAAGTTAGAATCCTATAGGATCCTATAGGATCCTGCATCCTACAACGTGATACAACCGTGATCCGATTGGCTGAATTCAATCCATTCGAATTATGGGACAGAACCTTCATCGTCCAGGATCGGTCTTCGGACGTCCGATGGCTAGCATTAGAAAATCCAACCGCATATAAGTAGGTCAACATTCCATGGCATGCGACGAGTGCAGCCGTTTCCGTCTGTAGCCGTTACCAACCATGAATTCCATTATCATCCATCGCAAAGGTTGTCAGGATGATGAAGCTCCGACGAAAGTCAATGTCTGCACGTTGAAGTCAGGGTTAGAAGCGAAGGACGCGAGGCAGGATGTAGAGGAGACCATCAGGGCTCACTGCAATGTAGAGCAGGATCTGCCACTACGAATTTCCATCAAAGTAGGTGACGGTGAATGGGTTCCTGCGTCTTTAGGGGTCGTACTGCAAGCCTTGAATGGTGAGGCGCAGGTGTCCGTAAAACATGTCCCGCCTGCCACACCGGAACCATCCACCTTGGAACCTACCACCCCGGGCGTGCGCATTAAGAAAGAGACGCACCAGCAAGCGAAGGATGTTAGTAGTTCTGTCCATACTAAACATGTTAGTGGTGTCAAGAGGGAAACGGACGAGGGCGGGGACTCTGAAAGGAATCCATCACCGGATGAATCGTCTGGTCGCAAGAAAAGGAAGCCCAACAATTACCCCCAAGTCGCAGTTTTGTCCGCCCTCAAAAGAGAGTGCCTCAGCGTGGGGTATCGTGAGTACATGGACGGCAACGGCCTGAAGGCTAAGTTATTTTTGAGGAAGGAGGTAAGGAATCCGCTGTGCACCGTTGTGTTCAATCCACGTTTATCGTGTTATCTTTGTACCTGCAGGATGCATGTATTTGAATGATAACACCCAACCAAGGGTCGGAATCGGTTTGAAATTTCAAACCTCTTTCAAACCGATTGTCTGATTTTCATAATAGGTTTCTAACTAATTGTTGACAGTTGTAACCGATTCGATTAGTGTTTTAAAAATTTCCACAACTGATTGTGTACCTGATTATTGACGTGTTAAACCCATTCGATTGTGATTGTATCTGAAAAGCAAACCTATTATCTACCCGATTATTAAAAGTTCAAATCGATTCGATTAGTGTTATTGTTTTTTGCAAACCGATTGTGTACCTAATTTTCAGGCAACCTAACCTATTTGATAACCGGTTATCAAACCGATTATCAGGGTGTAAACAGTTATCAGGGTGTAAACAGATAAGCAGATATGCAGGGGTAAACCAAAAGTGCATAACAAGGTAAAGGCGATATCAAAAACTGCAGGGTCACTGGCATATTTTCACAGCAAGCTAAGAAGGTATGACAACAAGCAGATTCACAAAATATTACAGCAGGCTGATATCAAAATATTACAGCAGGCTGATATCAAAATATTACAGCAGTCTGATATCAAAGTATTACAGCAAGCTGCTATCAAAATATTACTGTGTACACACTTTTGCAACCGGTCTAGTCAGTACTCATTCTGACTCTAAGCATATGCTCAAGTGTGCCCTCCGAAGTGTTTTTGCGCAGGTCATCATGCATCTTGCCAGCCGCACTAAAAGCACGCTCTACACCCGCAGTGGTGGCAGGACATCCTAGGAACTGGCGGGCCATACGGTAGACATCGGGTAGAGTGGCAGCATTGCCGTTCCACCAAAGCATCACGTCAAAGCCATCCTCATTTGGCTCTTGGGGCAAAGCTAAGTATGAATCAAGTTGATCTCTAACTACTCTTTCAGGCTGAGTAACTCTAGGATCGGTCTTCTTGCGCATGAAGGATGACTCGCCAAAGTTCCCACTGACAGGTTTGGAAACAGGGGCAATGGGCTCTACATTGCTGGGTTTGAAGTTAGTCCACGCGGTGCGCAAATACCCGAAAGCGCGATGGGAGGTCATATCACCGTTGTCAAAGATGTTGCAACCTTCAAACTGCCAGTTCTTCCACCGAGGATCCAGCAAAGTTGCCACCACGTAGTCCTCAAGGATGCTCTCGTCCAACTCATACACCCATCGCCTCACGAAGTCACGGTGCATGGCCTCGCGAGCAGTTTGCACACCGTGCAAGAGCTCCTTGTGCTTGAGGACGGAGTTGTTGGCGAGGGTGATGTCGACGGTCGGGCTCAACTCAAACTCGATCAACCAGGCAGTCATAGGCAAGACCAACGACATGGTGACATACTTCGTGCCTTGGATGATCCTCGTGTAGTGGAAGACCGGCCGCAGCACAGGTATCTGCAGCATACAAAAAATAAGCAGTCAGTTAAGCAGTTTATCAATGTGAAAATACGGTACAAGTAGGCAGGGCATTCACTAAAATGTACACAGCGGATAAACCTCCGGAGCCATGGGGTACAAGCCCATGGTCGTAAGGCGCAGAAAAGTCGCCTTCGAACCGATCAACGGAACTGAACGAAGGTTGATTGACTAGTCCTTACTTTTTAATCCGTGTGTACACAGAAAGTGGCAAGTATCGACTCACCGATTGTTCAACGACCTCCCAGTCACTGAGATCCATTTGAAAATCTCGGTAGGTGGAGCCCGCCTCGTCGGTACTCAAGTTCAGTTGCAAGCTCTCGACATCGAACATCTGGAGGGCCTTTTGCTGGGGGGGGACCATTCCCATTGCAGAAACATGCTGTTCCACCGAACAGCTACCGAACGCGGAGGCTGTGTGCTCGGCAGCTGGTACTTTGCCTGGCACTTATGCAGGCAGGAGAGACCGAGCGGTGAGCGACGGAATAGGGCTGCGATGCCCTTAGTCTTCGTGTGAACTGCTGCGATGCAGCTCACGCTCAAAAACTGCAGAACGCATCTCTGACCCACATGAACTGGGCAAGGGTGGGTCTCGAAGTCTGCCAAACCCTTCTGAACATTGCTGGCTCCGTCGGCCACCGCCTTATGCAGGCAGTCACGAACGTTGTCGGTAAGCACCGTCATGGAGTTATTTGGGGACTCCGCGGCCGATTGAAACTCGTACTTCCCCACACCGACAAGAGCCAAGGCATCCTTCGTGGCGTGGTCAATCTCTTCGCCGGTGTGAGCGATCTCCCCGAAAGGGACAGCCCTCACCAAAAGCTCCTCGATTGTGTTGGCACCCGCAGACCAAAAGTAGAGGAGGATGCCCAACAGCGCGATGCCGTTTTCGGACCAGATGTCAATGGCTGCAATAATACACCGAAACAGCCAGTCAGTAATATAAAAACGGTTAAAATAGTAGCAAACACGTATCGCCAAACACTCGAGAGCATGCGAGTACAACAGATACTGCCTTTCTAAGGATAAATTGTAGGCAATAAAAGTCCCGGGAGTGGCGGGAAACGCACCGGTGGAAGGGCTGACACCAGCTGCAATCAGCTTGAAGATCTTGGCGCGATCGCTGGCGAGGGCTTTGCCAGACAACACGCACAGTTGGCGAACAACGTTGTGAGCAGACGGCATGGTGTAGCCGCCTCCAGATGCGAACAGCAACACGTCCTTCAACTCGGTGTCCCGCTCGGGAAGGCTGAGCGGACGGGCACGTTTGCAGAGCCAGTTGACCACCTTCGAAGTCAGTTGATCTCGTTTTCCAGGGGGCCATGAACTTCCCCCAGAGTTGATCACAGACTGGACTCTGGGGGTAGCCGATGCTTCAGCGACTGCAGCGTTCTCGAACTCCTCGGCCTCAAGTTCAGCGAGGTGGTCCTTGTGCACGTGGGATAAATGCTGCCGGGCGTTGGTGGTGTTGGTGGTGCAGGCAAGACGGGCGGCGCATCCCGCGATGGCACACTGGAGACCCATCGGCTTGTCGGTGGTCGGGCAGATGATCTCGTTGAAGTACGACCACACCTGCGGTCATGTCAGAACGTCACGCAGAGCCTTGTTCGTTGGCGGGAGTCGAACGCAATATAACGAAACAATAGCATGATGGCCGGCCGGTTGTCGGTCATACAGTTACGACTACGTAAGACAGCGTTCGTGAAAGAATCGAGTAAGGGTAAGGAACGAAAGGAACGAAGGAGAACATGGTGAGTACAAATTACCTTTGCAATGCGGCGGCCTCGCATGGCAGGGCGAAGGATGGCATGTTCACTCTCGTCTTCTTCAACACAATCATCTTCTGCTTCAGCAGTAGTGGCTGTAACACCCGTAGAGTATCCAGGAGCAGCAGCACTCTCGCCTGGAGTGGCAGCGACAGCGACAGGTGTGGTGTCGTCAAATGGAGTTCTTCGCCTGCGTTTGCCCAGCTTTAAAGGGTGTTGCTCGGATTTAGCATTTCGAAATTGTGCTATGTCATCTTCAAGGCCCGCCAAGTTCTCGATTGGCTCCCAGGTGTCGTGCGAATCACTGTATCCCTTCCAGCGGATTAGCCATTCTTCAACCGTGAGACCATTAACCTTCACAGATCGCTCGGCTATGATACATTCCACATCATATATGTTCTCAGCGTTATCCCGATGATCGAATTCATGACGGGGCGTGCGTTTGATCGGGCCCTTGCCTAGGGCCGGCAATCTGGTTTTAACGGGTTGGGATTTCTTGGATTTCGTTGCTGCACGCCTGCCCATGATGTAAGAAATGAAGTTTGAATGTAGTTGCACTCAGGTTAGAGCTTTATATGGGTGTCTCGGGTAGATATTTTAGCATCCGACAGCCACATTTGAAATTTGAGCCGCAGCTGAAACCCAACAGCCAATAATTGAGTGGCAGTGGTCGGTTCACGTCGATATGCACACAATCGATTTCATAATGTCAAACGTGTCGTCGGCGCTAGAGATCGAAACCGGTTATATTGGTGTTATGACACGACAAGAACACATTCGATTGGTGTATCCATTTTTTTGAAATCGATTTGATTGGTAATTATGATGAACACGTAACCGATTTAATTGTGGTTCCTCATCGAAGGCAAATCGATTCGATTGTCGATTGTTACAGGTTGGAAATCGATTCGATTGTAGTTGTTCAAATTTCTAACCTGTTTGATTCGTAATTATTGCAATTTCAAATCGATTGTAATTGTGATAACCGTGTTTAATCGATTAATCGTAATTGTCAAAACAATCGATTCCGACCCTTGCACCCAACCCACTACAAATCTCGTTTCTTATCTCTGATTTGAAGTACCCATCGCCCTTCGTTGACAGGAATATGAGGAGGTAGCACGCGCACAAAACCTCAAGATTCATCCTATGGAAAAAGCTTTCCACCGCATGCGAAAGAACGCCGAGAAAACACCGGATTCTCCTGTCTTTGAAATCGAACTGGACGATTTCTATAGCTATGCCGTTCAGGAATTCTACGCTCACAGGTAACTTTCTTTCTTTCTTTCGTTCTTCGTCTCATACTCTCTCTCATACTTTCTATGTCTCATACTCTCTCTCGATGCATGTGGGCCTGTGGCCTCTGCTCGAGGGACTAGGGACTCGATGCATGTGGGCCTGTGGCCTCTGCTCGAGGGACTGTTGATGCTAGCTCCTATGTTTCCTTTTGTTTGTTGACTAGACGCATCATGTGCACTTAAAGTATGTTGATGACATGTTTGACAATGTAGGTTAAAAATCGTGGGAACGACGCTGAAGAACACCCCTTCAGAGAAGCACGACTGCAACTTGAAGAAGGTCGTTATCTCCGCCGATACACCTATTGACACAGGAAATGCCGACAAGAAAGACGGGAAGGAAAACGTGGACGTCAAGGCCGCTGCAAGCTCTAGGGGCGCTGATGAACTGGAATCCGAACCTTTGGACATCCGTGAGCCGTTGCAGCCCGTGACAGCAGAGCGTCAACCCGTAAGGAGACGTCGACCGGTGCGTAGCTTTTTCCATCCTTGTGTAGTGCACATGCGTATGGTGTCCATGGCCTTATAAATATGAGTTTGCCCACCCACCTGTGTTGATTTTCCTGAGCAGGATATATCTAACCGTTATTATCTTGTGTAGGCGGACGAAGGAGAAGGAAGGAAAAGCGATGCACAGCAAAAGCTGCCGGGCGCCGCAGCAAAAAATAGAACGTCTCCGAAGAAGAAAGAGAGCGATCCCAAGGAGGAGGTGTGCAAGGTCAAGCCGGTGGTATACCCGGAGGACCACATTTTCCCTCCGCCGGACGAGTTCCAGTGGGACCCGAAAGTATCTTTGCAGGTATATTTTTAAAGGCTTACGCCCATTATGTTCGAAGCTGTTGTCACATGGCATTTTGGGGGGATTTTTAGGACACTATACTTAGTGCTCTGTTTATTGTTCCATAGGTATTTGCCCCTCTTTTCCAGCCTACGATGCTGGAGGCTACCATCAAGGAAGGGGAGGCAAGCGAAGCCCTCCGGCTGCAAATTAAAAACCAGAAGGACAGAATCGACGCGCTCACCCGTGGGAAGCTCACCTCCCACAAACACGTGGGGAGTGTATATCAACAAGCGGAGCGCGTGGGTAGAACCAGAGTGAGCCACTGGTGGTTGGGATATGTTTTGTGCCACGTCGCGACCAAAACCGGTAATAGGTTCACCATCCTTTACCAGGACAACAGCAGCTGTTCTATGTCCGAGGACGATCTGGATTCTGCTCTTGGGCTGGAAGAGGATGCCGAGTGTGTCACGTGCGAGAACAAAACGTCGGAGCCAACTACCTTTGTGATGTGCTCCACTTGTTCCAGGTGGTGGCACATTGGCTGCCATATTCCGATCGTCACCGTGGAGGATTTGAAGGCCCCCGACTGGTTCTGCGCGGAGTGTGTGCGCATCACTAACGGTAGCAGTGATAAAATTGCTGAAAGCAACGAGGATGCCGGCAGAGGTTTTCCGGGAGAGTTAGCCAGTATGACAGAGGTAGACAAAGTCATTAATGAGTGTGGGTTATCACTCGAAGAAGACGATCTTGGTGCCTAAGCACGTCCGAAACAATCTAGCAACTAGTGAAGAGCAATACTAAATATATTTGTATGTAATAGCTTTATTATCTGTCCAGCTTAACTTCCTGTAGGATCTTATTTGCAAGCTTAGTTTCCTATAGGATCTTATTGTCAAGCTTAGCTTCCTGTAGGAACTTAACTGTCCAGCTTAACTTCCTGTAGGAACTTATCTGTCCAGCTTAACTTCCTATAGGATCTTATTTGCAAGCTTAGCTTCCTGTAGGAACTTATCTGTCCAGCTTAACTTCCTGTAGGAACTTATGTGTCAAGCTTACCTTGCTATAGGAACCGTTAGTTATCCAGCTTAGCATCGTGTAGGAACTTATCTGCAAGCTTAACTTTCTGTAGGAACTTAATAGATGATAATCCCACTGTTACGCTGAGCTGAAAAGCTCAAGTTAAGATCCTGTAGGAACTTAAAGATGATAATCCCACTGTTACGCTGAGCTGAAAAGCTCAAATTAAGATCCTATAGGAACTTAAAGATGATAATCCCACTGTTACGCTGAGCTGAAAAGCTCAAATTAAGATCCTAGAAGATCCTAGAGGAACTTAAAGATGATAATCCCACTGTTACGCTGAGCTGAAAAGCTCAAGTTAAGATCCTAGAGGAACTTAAAGATGATAATCCCACTGTTACGCTGAGCTGAAAAGCTCAAATTAAGATCCTATAGGAACTTAAAGATGATAATCCCACTGTTACGCTGAGCTGAAAAGCTCAAATTAAGATCCTAGAAGATCCTAGAGGAACTTAAAGATGATAATCCCACTGTTACGCTGAGCTGAAAAGCTCAAGTTAAGATCCTAGAGGATCCTATATAATCCTATATAATCCTAAGGGATCCTAGAAAATATAGGAATATATAGGTTCCCTTAGGAAATTCCTTACGTGAGTGAGACACACAAAAACCGCCATGCCGGAATAGAGACCCATACCAGCTGCTCTAACCGTCCATCAATTGTTGTTGTTGTTGTTGCTGTTTTTTTTTTTTTTTTGATATTATTTCGTTTGGGAACTGGCTGCAACCTCGGTAGATTTGCCGATTTTTACATTTGAACTCCGGATGGCCGTACTCTGGAAGGTCGATCACGGCTCAAATTTACAAAATTCGACTTTTCGTCACACTTACGGAACCTTTCTGAAAATTTTCACTTCCGTCACAAAAACATGAATAAAAATATTCAGAAACCATGAGCTTGGGCCTCATCATCTCTTAAAAAGGAGCCCACGATGGCCGATGATAGGCACAATTTGGGGCCGATCACGGGCTGGATTGTAAATTTTCGGGCGTAATAGTTTACTGACTGTTTTTCTTGGAATTTTTCTTTTGCACACCAACAATATGGTTGTGAATAGTCATACAACGTTCTATGCTGACTTCTTCACCGTCCTGTGCGGGGGGGGCAGATCAACCAATCGCAGCACAAATTCTCGCTCTAAACGGACTCATGGACCCCCGGCGCACCGGCGCCCACTCTTTGAACCCCCCCACCCCCCGGGGGGGGCAGGACCAGTCCTTCCCGGACTAGTCCCCGAGGTGTCCAAGACCGTCGAGGCCCTCCGTCACTGCAGCCCGGGCCCCGAACCGGGTGGTGGGCCGGCACCGGCACTGGTACCGGCACCGGCCCCGGCACCAGTCCCGGCATCGGCAGCACCGACGGCACCGGCAGCGACTCCAACCGGGGCAGCCGGTAAGAAATCTTTTCAACTATCTGTGGAAGGGCCAGAATTCCATTCTGCATTGAGTCCTCCCTTTTCTGAGGAGGGGACTACGGTGGTCTCAGACACGGCTACGACGGTGAATCGTGTGCGTTCGCCTTACCGAGGCAACCTGGCTCCGGTGCCGACTACGAGAGTGTCCGCCGCCCCCGCCGCGATATGACAAGCCGAGTTCGGCATCTTCACTTCAGTCTGGTGCTCGACTGTTGACGTCGCCGTGGGCTTCGAGACCAAATTTCATGAACACGACGCAGGCAAAGTATTTCTCACTAGTTTACGTAGCGGGCGCTACGGGAGGGGCGGCTGCGACGCCGCACACGCCGCATTCTTGGTCCGGAGGTACGGTGCAGACCCCGCATGGGGTACTCCCTACTCCGTTTCGCGATAGTGAGGAGTCTCCCTCAAGAGGCTTGCACGTGAGCACTGGTGGAAATTCCTTGCCGGCGAGGAGCTTATCTCACTGCACTGTGACCCCCGGCCTACCCAACTGTTCAGACGTGGCAGACTGGCGTCAGCGAAAGCAATCCGACCAGCGAGCGCATGCCCGAACCGTCCGCCACTCCACGAATCCCCAAGGTGCGGGCTCCGCGCAGAACACCGACCCGGCGCCCACAATGCACGCACAAGCATGGCCGGACACCTGTGACTTTCCGGCAGGCAGAGTGCCAAGCCTAACCCCAAATTACCGTATGGACGGTCTTTGCCGAGTGCGGATGTAGGGGACCACCAGGTGACGAGCCCGCCCCAGGGTAAAGGCACAGGCGATACTGTAGCGGCGGTGGGTACAGGTGGAGAAGTCCACACGCATGGAGCCGGGAGACACCCCGGCACGCACAACGCATCGTCCGCTATGACCTCGACCACTACAGAGTTGCCCACCTCGGTGCCGGCCGTCGAGGGTTCTACGCTGACCTCTACCAGAAGGGAGTTGCCCATCACCGAGTAAATCACGACTGTGGAACTTCCTCAAACTAGCGCGGTTCAATCGCGAAACGCAGAGTTTTCTACTCAGTTAAACGGGAGAACGGTCACCCAGGACCCAGTGTCCTCGCTTCCCGGTCCGGTCAACCGCGGTGCGATTCCAGTCCGACACATCCGGACGGAATCACGCCGAGAACGGAGGAGACAACGCATGGAGCAATACCTCCAGCGTCAACACCTGAGGCAAGTAGTACAGGAAGCGCCCTCTGCCTCCGGACGTTCTGTTGCAGAAAAGTTCCCTCACGCATTTCAACACTTGTCCGGCGGGCAACAAACCATTCGTCAGTTGCACCACCAAATGCATTGCCGCAGTTGCTCAGTCTACCGGACTCGGGTAAGAACGCAGTAGTTGCATTCCAGCAGGGAGTCATGTCCTGCATTGAAAACTTGCACCAACAGTCGCTGCATCGTTACCCCGTAATAATCCACCAAGGTCTCCCGGCACCAGCAACATCCACTAGTGGAAATCCTTTTGATGGCGCTTTGAGTGGAACTCCTGAGCCGGAGCCGCTACCCCCACGACGTACTAGTTCAGAGCTCAACTCTGAGTCTGTATTGGCGGAGCAGACGGTGCGCACTTGGTTGACGGGCATGCATGTATCGGCAATGCATAGGTACGGGCTAGGGTTACAGCCAAGCAAGGGGGCGGGCAGTCATGTATCGGCAATGCATGAGTACGGGCTGGGGTTACAGCCAGTGGGCCGGGCAAGGACAGAGCTCATAAGGGCATTCACCTACGTGGTGTTTGCACTTGTCACCTTTGGCCGGCCGGACACTGGGGTGTCCCTGCTCCGCAAGCATGTCAGCATTATTGCTGGCACAATCTCAGTAATTCTCCACAAGGAGAAAGGCAGGCAACACGTGCGCCTCAAGCAAAGAAATGCTCACGATTTCCCGCGGTGCCGCGGACGGGGTGCAGGGATTGGTGCAGCTGCTTCGGCACTGGGAGCAGGTGTGGGATGCTTTGTGGGCACAGGGCTCAGCAACCGATTCAGGTGAGCAGGGCAGCTGCTGGAGGTTGCCATGGGAGCTAGGCAAGCTCCAATTGGCGCAAGCTGATGACTGGGTGCAGCTGGTAGTGAGGAAGCTGAGGTGTGCCCCTCCAGAAGGGGGGCACTTCTCCGGCCACAGCACCCGCAAAGGGGCTTTTGTACTTGTGCCAGGGCGGTGGGCGGGGACCGCGCTTGAGAGTTGCTGTTTTCTGGGCGGCTAGTCTAAGCTGTCCTCTACCATTCACTCCTATATCGACCCAACACCTGTTGCCGACGAGCACATGGAGTGGTACTTCGGCTGGACCACTCCGAGGTGGCGGCAGCAGTAGCCTGACACTCAGCAGTGTGCCTAAGTTGATCTCTGTTACATGGCAAGGCAGATGTGAAGCGCAAAAGAAATGGTTAAATTGGAGCCTGCGGAATTTTAGAGGTTGCTGTGCCATCGGATCGATCAGAATTCCTGAGCCGTCGGATCGAAATCGCCATCACAGATAGATCTGAGGCAGTTGGTATTATTTTTAGGAGTTCCGGCAGTGGAAGTGCGCAGCTCTGTCCTGTTGCCTTCCCTACCCCCCAATCCCGAAGACTCTAAAAACTTTTGCCTAGAAGCTGTGCATCAGCTAGAAAGCATGAAAACTGTTTAAAGTATCCACAAATAGACATTCACTGGCACAACACTTAAGTCTGAGTTGTTAGCTTAGACAGCGCTGACTAGACAAGTGTTGTCTATTATTATCGACACAATACCCAGCTTCGTTGACCTCGGGTGCCGATTGAAGGGATGAAAGGTATATGCCAGAGGGCATAGAATTCACCCAACGAGAAGCCCCGGTAAGGGTGACAGCCCTCCACCCAATTGAAATTGCCCATACCAACGACCAAAACCGGGGCAAAGATTGCTGGAGAAGCATGCCGAATACCGTTACACCAACTGCTAAAGAGTCACGGCTTCAAGACGAAACTCCACGCGATAGTGCTGGGGAAAACAGGCACGGTGTACCAGCACCACCAAGCAACAAATACTTGATCAACTGGGCCTCAACAAAAGAGAAGCACAGGATGCACTCAAGGAAATAAACGACCTCACAGTCACATATGCGAATTAACTGTACCAATTATACAAGCAACTGAGACGGTGAAAAGAAGAAAAGACGGAGGAAACCCACCCCATACAAAATTATCCCGGGTAGAGCGCCCAGACGAGGGGGGCTCGGCCCAGTGCAGGGCCAAAAATTAATTTGCTCGGACGCCCAAATGGGTGTGTTTTTTTGTTTTTCTTTTCTAAGTACGCCATGCTGTATCCGCCCTGCGCTTTAAGTGCAAAAAAGCGTGACACACTTAAGTTCTCTCAGTGTTTGCGCTTGCTGAAGGATACCACTGTCGAATGTCGCGTCACAGTGCAATGCTTTGTTATGAATATTGGTGGCATGTGTGGTGAGAGCAGGGACGAACTGCCTCAGATCGCAACGATCCCACTTATATGGTAACTGCCCCAGTTCATAACTGGTACCACCATTGGGTTGTGAGCCCGGCAGTTCCATTGAGCAAAGACACTGATGTCCTCGAGTATCATTTGACATTTATCGATACCTCAAGCATCATTTGACGCCCGCATACTGGCTCTAGGTATGCTAAACAGGTTTGCTTCACACATGTACGAACTCATTCTTCAGACGAACGTACTTGCTTCGCAACCTGTGACCGATGACATATTATATGTCATCATCACTTGTCTCATGACAGTATGGCACTGTCACTGGACAGACATTACCGGACAATCATAAACAATCTATGACACGGTCGTCTGTCATATTGATGACGATGACCGATGTTTTAGCAAGTTCTCTACTGTTAGTCAAAGCAAAGCGAAGCAAAACAATTTAGTAAATAATAAAATATGTACAACAAATAATATCAATATCAAATTTAAATACCTTACAGTATTTAAATTTAATTATCAACCCTAACAAATTCCCTAGAGGAAAGCAAACAAAGAAAGAAGAAAGATCAACAAAGAAAGAAGAAAGACAAACAAAGAAAGCAAGCAAACACAGAAAGACCTATGATTGCTGGCATGTCATCATTCTTATGACAGTTTGCCATCTCAACTATTTCAGAATCTAACAATTAGTGTCGGGATGGCATAACCACCTTATGATTCTGATCTCGGTGCCAGCTCCATAAGGGCCCATGAACCTGCAACACCCGCCCATTGGCTCCTGCCAACAGAGTCCAAGCGAAACCTTACTACCATTGGCACCTTTCCCCATATGTTTCTCTCTGTTTGTGGCTGCCTTACACTTGAAAACGGAAAAAAAAACAGTAACACTTTGCATATTGCAATTGGTCAATAAGTGTCTATCCACTCAGTGAATCGACTATTAAGTCTGTATAATGAACTATGCTTATTGCCTTTTGCGATATCCCCACCTTGATTTCCAAAAGGTTATCAATATGGATCCATCCACTTCGACTGTGAAGTGGATTCTAGAAGAATCTGTCACGATTCTTCACATTGCACTATGCGCGGAAATTGTTAGTATGGCTGGTAGAGGCGCAACAAGTGTCTCTACTCTGGTTCTTCGTTGGGAAATTTGCGGCATGAGGAGAGACCAGATAATGGAATCGGGAACATGGAATTTGTCAAACCATCAAAGCATGTTGTAGCCGGCTGTATGCAGAGCAAGTAAACCGTCAGGAAAAATTTGCTGCGATAACAAATTGTGCTCCGTGTATGCAAGTCAGGTTTGCTTCACAAATGTATTGTACAAACTCATTCTTCAGACGATCGTACTTGCTTTGCAACCTGTGACCGATGACATATTATATGCCATCATCACTGGTCTCTTGACAGTATGACACTGTCACTGGACGAACATTACTGAACAATCCTAAACAATCTATGACACAGTCGTCTTTCGTATTGATGACAATAATGACCGATGTTTTAGGAAGTTCTCTACTGTAAGTTAAAGCAAAGCAGAGAAAGGTAATGAAAATACTACATTTAGATTTAAGCAATAATCCAACACATTCCCTAGAGGAAAGCAAGCAAAGCAAGAAAGCAAGCAAACAAAGAAAGATCTATGATTAATGGCATGTCATCATTCTTATGACAGTTTGTCATTTCAACTATTTCAGAATCTAACAATTGGTGTCGGGATGGCATAACTACCTTATGATTCCGACATCGCTGCCATTGCTGCGTTCATAAGCGCCCATGAAGTTGCCACCTGCCAACAGATTCCAAGCGAGACCTTACTACCATTGGCACATTTCCCAATATTTGTTTGTCTCTGTTTGTGGCTGCCTTATACCTAGCACACCACCCCTCAACTGCACTCGATTATTTGGTTAGCGCAAGACTACACGTGTAGAGGCTCATGTAAGTCAATAGGAAATAAACAATGCATGCGCAAGGCTCAGTCAACATAAGCCGCAGACAGAAAATTTCGCAGTGAAGGGCACGGAACAAATCGTGCATACCGCTGAATCTTCCCCAAGAAACTTTTTCACGTCCAATCGCCTGTTATTTATTGCAAGTTCGAGTGGCGTGAGCCCATCCTGCAAACCACACATGGTTGATGCATGTTGGTGCATGCACTCGTACAAGCCTTCCAAGCTCTCAAAGATCGGCTATCCTCCCTGTGCTACACTACTCGGCATTCACTGACCTTTTTGGAACCTGCAATGCCTGCTAACCATTTTGGTGTAAAGATAACTAGGTCCACTGTAGCTCACAACAACTCAAGGCCTGAAAAACCCTAAGAAACCCTAAATCTAACTTCTATCTGCACAGTGTTCAAAAGCAACGGGAAAAAGCTGTGATAAGATCAAGGTTTATTGGAATCGAATCGAATTTGATTTGGGGCAAAATATCATGATTAATCGGATAATTGCTTTCAAAATGAACAATCGCCAGTGTTAAGAGTCAAACAATTAGACAAGCGAATCGATTACGGAGTTAAAGTAATCGAATCGATTTCATAACCGGCCGATTAGAATTAAAACCCAATTACTAAGATCGGATCAGATCTGAAGCGGACGGGACAAGTGATCATCTGATTGGAATGACAGATGAAGGGAAGATAATGCAAGAGTTTTAGACTCACCCTCCTGATTGCCCTCTTAAGAAGAGACGCGGAACTTGAAAACGGAAAAGGCAGTGACACTTTGTGCATTGCAACTGGTTGCTAAGTCAAGGTATTGCTAACGCTTGGGGGCCTATGCCATAAAAGTTCAGAGAAACCTTTTTTCCGATTTTCCGGTGAATGTCAAAATAATACGTGGGTTCAAGGGTTTTTTCATCCAGATTTTTTTGGGGTGCTGTGAGCGTGGGGGTTTCATGCGTTACTGCATATATAAGTCCTAACTTGTAATATTGATTGTAACTTGAAACCTTGAACTGAAAACGCGAGTCGCGAGAGAATTGCAAGATCGCGAAATCGTCTATCGGCAAAATCGTCACGACCATAGATTTACTGTTACAGTACTGGAGTATGAGTACGCGTGAAGTACAGTTGATCGGGTTCGTGGTATGGCGCTTGCGCTTGCGTTGGCGTGTATCCCTATCGGTGACACTGTATCGTGTATGCCATTGTTATCGCTGTTCGTCATGAAATACCAAGTAAGTGGTCGCGATTTGTTAGGAACACCAACAGTGATCGATGATTCATCGATAAGTTATCGATAAGTTATCGACAAAAAGGCTTTTTAAAGTATGCGTGCGGCTGCTGCCCGCTCATGATTTTCAGCAATTGCTCCACGCATTTAACATCAAGCACCACAATCTTTATAATATATTTTCACAGTGATATAAACGCTTCGATTGACACTCTAAGCGCACCGAAAGATGCCGTACCTCGCGTTTTAGGATTCTCACGGAATGCCGGGGTACCCTTACCGCATGCAAAGTATCCGCAGCGGTACGTGCAGCGTCCAGTCCCCGCTAATTTTCCACTCAACTTTAACTTAAGTTAACGTCGAGTGAAACCGCGTTTGCTTGTTTCCATCTGTAATCGCGGATGTAAGCGAGCCGCGAAGAAGGTGTAAATTGCGGGACTTCAAGCGCGTTTTGGGCACCCGCGTTTCCACGGATGCTCAAGACAGCGGCTGAAACTCGCTACAAAACTTCATAACATATATACGAAGTGTTGTAGCGACTTTCACGCTGTTCGAACACGTATAGGGTTGCGACTGCTAACATTTTGTTCCAATTTTCCCGTGTTTTACGGTACCATGGAGAGAAACGTGCGGTGATCTTCACACGTGCGCTCATCACCTGAAATAAAAAATGGTACTACGGACAACACAATAAACATTATTACTGTGAAGTATCAGGTCATATTACTTCGAAAATATATCATAAACACAGGCCCGCTGCAGCTATTTTGGTTTTTTCTTCCGAAGCGGGCCTGGGACGCAAACTTAGCGGTTTAGGCAAGAGCGTTTTGTGAAAGTGTTCGTGAAGATTCTTCGACACGGGTGAACGATTGAGCGTGAGCGTCCTGTCTACTCTTCAAAGCCGAGTGGTGGAGTCCGGAATCCTCAATTCGCAATATTTTAGCATCCCCCAAACCTTACGATCTGTTCAGTTTTGGTGGAGATACCTTGTAAATTTAAGGATCTGACGGTCTCGTGGATTCGTCGCGACCCCTATTCCGCCCTAAGCCCAACCTAATAAATAAAACGCTCATATCTCGCGATCTAGAAATCTGAACTTTTGTGTCATAGGCCCCAAGCATAAGCAATACCTTGAAGTGTCAATTCGCTCAGTTAATAGACTATTGCGTTTTTGTAATAAACTGTGCTTCTTGCTTTTTACGATATCACCACTCTTGATTTCCAAAAGATGATGGACCCACTTTGACTGTGAAGTAGATTCTAGAAAAATCTGTCACGTGAAGTTCCACTATGCGCGGAAATTGTTAGTATGGCTGGTAGAGGCGCAACAGGTCGCCATGGAGCCGGCACGGCTATCTAGCTTTTTCGATGGGAAATTCACGGCATGAGGAGAGACCAGATGATAGACGCTGGGAACAAGAAATGTGCTAAACCATCTAGGAGTTGGTTGCTGCGCTGCATACGCGAGCAAAATCGTCAGGAAATCTTTGCGGCAACAACAAATTGTGGCAAATTCGCTATCGATGACGATTATGTCTATTCCTACTCTTACAGATACTTATGATGAAAGGTTTCCCATCTGAATAGTTCTACTCGGGACAGGGCTCTGAGGACGACAACTCGTGGCTGGAGTTCTAAGGGAGAGTGTTGGCATGTTGTTGACACAGGTTTCTGGCAGTATTGCTGGCACATAATCAACCGTTGTCGCTGGCAGATAATCACCCGTTGTCGGACATTCAGGCGCATCCAGATTTTTCTGTGGAGGCGAAATCTGTACAACTTCTAATCGAGTGTGATGTTGGCTAATTCGGTGGTTCATGCCAATGCAGCGGAAGCAGATAGGCGAGTGTATGTGCAACCTGGGCGCAAATTTGTGACATGCAGGGTAACACGGGATGTGCTTATTTGGTGAGGCAATTATAGGCCCTATCTATTTACACACTCAGTGAAGCTGAGTGTGGTAGGCAAACCATTGCCTATTTTTCTTGAAGCATTGCTTGAGTGGATATGCGAGTATATTGTCAGAGACGGACTCATCGAGAACTACATCGACTTTTAAATTGCGACGGCGGAATTTTTGTGTCCGTGGCAATACTGTCGTCGCACCCGAAGTTCAAACGCATCAAAACAAAATTTGTGGGCGACTTGCCCATTTTATTGAGCTAGAGGGATCGTCAAGTGCAAGCAAGGCGAACACTCTCTTGGTGTCTGTGGGAGTGATTGCGCGAGGTGAGGATAGATAGACAAAAGGAGGAGCAGAAGATTCAGGACAAATTGAGAAGAGGGCGTGGAACTATAAGCAGGGCGGCAAACTTCACCGTGTTACTGCCAGTGCTCTCACTAAGGAGGGAGAGAATCCAAATATCGCAGACACCAGGACAGTGGCGTTTATCAGTGTCGATCAACGGATCCGTGTCCAATCAATTCGTACGACGGATCAACAAAAAAAATCAGGCTGCGATGCTTCGGATCGGCAATTTCTTGAAATCCGTTTGTATCTGAACCTTTTGGAGCCGACAACAATCAGGCATCGATTGAACGGATACACCAAAATTCCAGGATTGTCACCATACCCGAACCTGAAAATCCAGAAAATATCTGGATTAGTCTCCATGTTGACGATCGAAAAGTCGAAAGTCAAAATATCAATTGTGATCTGAATTTTGATTGTCAATAGATGTACATTAGCCAAAGTGTACCCGGATGTCATGGAATTATCCTCTTAGCATAGTTGGGAAAGCGGGGTCAAATTGGCAGACACCCTAAATGATGTGGTGTCAAATTTTTGTTTGGCGGATTTGGATTCGTAGAATCGTCGAAATTGACGGATTTTTGACGGATCAGGATTCGATGCTTCAGGATCTGCCTGCTGTATCTGTATCTTACGAAGCCACCAAAATTGAGGCTTCGATAGCTGATAGAATTCTGATTCTTGTCTGGATCGAGAGCCACGAATCCGGATCGGTTGTTGACACTAGCGTTTGCATTGGCCAAGATGAAGCCGGGGTATACATTCGATTACAATGCTTTTTTACATAGAATGTCAAAAGATTTCATATCTCCGGGGGACGGGGGGAGATAGATTGTTAACAATCACCTCAGTCTGGTGACGACTTTGAGGAGGAACCGTTCATGACGCGGAGGGACTGTACTGTTGCACCGGTCAGGCGGGTACATGTTGCAGGACCGAGTACTCTGTTGCACTGCTGTTCAATGAGTATTCTGTGCTAGGTGGTGTTCAACCTTGGATCGGATGGGACTGCAAGCGGACGGAGTAGCAGTTTGATCCTAGAGCGCTTCTATGTTTGCAATCATCTCGGAGCAGGTGTACTGCTTTGAGATCTGGTGGCAGGAAGCCGGTACACTGTTATTCCCGATACAGGCACACATGTCACTCAGTGTCGCGGGTGTATGGATTATTAAATTATGTGGATACTATTGGGGCATTCTTTCCTGGGAGGTACCCTGCTGCGGGACAGGCTCCTTGAGAGGCAGGCAAAGTAGAATACTTGACTGAAGATATCCTATATCAACGAGGGAACTCTGGTACACCTCTGACATGCAGAAGATGCACACCATCTTTACGAGTGGCTCCTCTGACATGCATTTTGAGCAGTGCTGAGATGGTCATGCACGCTCCTTTACCTGTGGACGGTGGGAATGGCAGACAAGTGGTTGAAGCCTGCATGAAATTTGATGAGGATTGCTTCTACGCTTCACCGGTTGATCCAAGAGGGGCCCATGGCGGTCACGGGTACTCTTGAGGAGTTTACGGTGCACTTAGGTGTGGCCACTCGGGCGGTGGTTTCTGCAGTTGATGCAATTCAGGAGCTGTTGGTGATAGACATGGCCTAAATGATCATAGTTTTCACACTTATGCACCTGAGTATTACAGTTCTTCTAACAGTGGCTCAGATTCAGGCAAGCCTGCCTAACCTATTTTCGGAAGTTTGATGTAAAGTCAACCAAGAGCAATCCACACCTTGGATTGATGTGGACCCTTTGTATGTGCACAGTGCCGAGGGATACCGATGGTTTGCTGAGTTCATGGATGATGCACTAGATGTGGGTATACTTTCTGAGGAAGGAATCCGAGTACCTTAATGCTCTGGAGGTATATCTGGTAGGTACGGAAGTACCGGAGCAAACTTGATTTGGGCGGGCAATACCACATGGTGCTACACGCTGATGGGGACAGCGCCATGATTGCTGGACAGACTGCTGAGTTTGTAAGCAGCATGCCATCGAGCAGAGATATAAGTCCCCGTACTTGCATGAGAAACAAGCAAGCTAAGGTGGAGCGATCTCATCATCGAGATGTGCAGGCAACGGCAAGGGCTCTCCTAATGACTTCTGGATTCGACAGGAAGTACTGGCTATCTGTTGAACAGGATTCCCAGGACAAGTCTGGACTGGGAGTCTGCATATAGTAAGCTCTTGATGCTATGGGATAACTCCCGGACCTGCTGTCTATCTGGGCTGCGAGCATTTGGATGAATGCCATATGCACGTCTACTCTGACCCCAACACCAGGGATGGTAAGCTTGGGGACAGGGCTCGAAAAGTCCAGTATATATGTCGGGCACTCTGAAGTATCTACCTCCTACCTGCTCTATGATGCCGAGATTGAGAAGGTGGTTCGATATCTGGAATGGTGGTGTTCTCAGAGAGGCTGGACAAGCTGGGTGCCGTTGTGGCTTCGTGTAATCCCTCAGTGCTTGCCCCGTTGAAAACCAACTTCATGATTACTGTTCCAGATTCCTTGTATATGGATTCCGAAGAGATCGATGAGGATGCACTGGTGGTGGGCAGCAGGAGTGCATATCTACCTCATGGCAGTGATGAGGTGCTGACTGTGGTGAAGATACAGCAGACGAAGACCGTGTTCTTCGGGTGTACCTAGAAAATCGTCCATCCAGGTATGCTATGCTGGGGACTCCCTGCATTGTTTCTCACTATTCACAGTGGTGAATGTGGATTCTGGTGCCGAGGAACTGGAGAGAGCAATCATAATTATGTGCCCGGGCTCTGGAGGCACAATGCCCATATTGAGTGCTGTTTTTCTCAAATTTCACTGTTTTGGACTTGCCCTTGGGGAAGGTGCCCTTTCGAACTGAGCAGATGTGTTTGGCTGCATCCTCGGTGGCAAGAGGTGATGGACTGTTGCCTTCGGGGGTCATGGAGCCGAAGATACGTAAGCAACCTATGGCTGCTACAGATTCAGATAAGAAAGGGAAGCTGCAGTGGGCAAGGAGATGCCATCCCTGGTGAAAAAGCAGTAAGGCCTCGAGATGGTTGACTTCGGCAATATACTTGCGACGGCCCGTGTGTTAAACATGACCCTGATTCTCGAGGTCAATCTTACAAAGTGAGCACATACAGGCAGCTGGAGCGCAGGATCGCCAGGATTTGTGTGTGTGTATGTGCAGGGGAACAAGCAGGTCTATGGGGAGGATTAGTTGGACACGTTTACGCCATGTACACAGCTTTCCTCTGCTGTACAACTCTTTATCATCCTGCTGGTACTACATTGGGGCTTGCAGTATATCACATGGACAAGGAGACGGCGTTCCTGAACTCTGAGCTCCAGGAAGACCTACATGCTAAGCTGCCATCGAGACTGCAGTAGTACGAAGCTATGTCCGTTTGAGGAAGGCTGTGTCTGGACTCAAGCAAGCTAGTTGGACCTACTTTATGACCAGTGATGTTTTCATTATGGCGTATGGCATACGATTGAGAAGAGTCAGGTTGAACCTTGCCTAGCGATGTCACTTTCGGGATGGAGATCCGTAGGTGATCCTACTATGTTATGTTGATGATTACTTGGTGGCTAGCTCTTCTCACCAGCAGTGGTATCTGGACTCTGTGCCTGCCTTTAATGCTTGGTACACCTGCAAGGACCTGGATGAGCTCGACCTGGTGAAGCGCATCTGTGTTCGGTGGGAACCTGATGCGGCTCAACTCGCTCTCGCAGAAAGGAAACATGTGGTCTCAATAAAGGTATAAGAAAGCTAAGCCGGCGGCAATGAGGCAATCCCTATGGCCCCGGGAACGGTGCTGGAGGCATGTGGTGAGCAGCACCAACCCGGAGCTCCCGTATCGGGCCCTGATTGGGCAGTTGCAGTGGATTGCACAGTGCTCACGACCTGACATAATGGCGGCGGTTTCTCCTCTGGCTAAGTTCAGTGATGTCTACGGACCTGCACACTTGATGCGCTGAAGAGGGTGCTAAGATACCTGGCGGGGATCCTGGATTATGAGCTGCTGCTTCGGACGGTGGCAGCCCGGAGGATGTAAAGGGCGCCATTCCACTCTCGATTTCCATGCTGCAGACTATGCCAGTTCAAGATAGATGACGAGGAAATCTACTTCAGGCATTGCGGTGCATTTATGTGGAAGTCTGGTGATGTTCGGCTCGGCCAGAAGTCAGTATCGCTGTTAACCACTGAAGCTGAGATAACCGCGATATATGAAGGGGACGGATGCGAGGCGAGATTTATATCTTGGACCTACTGCATGGTGAAGGAATCCTGCTGCATGGTGAGGAACCCCGCTGCCGATATACAGCGACAACCAGCGTGCCATGCACCTGGCTTAGGAATATGTGAACAATAACAGGCCTAAGGACATCGAGGTGAAGAGCGTGTTCATCCGGGAAATGGTACAGACCTACAGAGTGGCCTTGTGGAACCTCTGTATGAAACTACTGACCAGAACACGTCGGGTATTTTCACCAAACATCTACCTGCACCGACCTTTGCAATGCAGAGAATCAGGCTCGGTGCGATGAAGCTACTGGAGGCAGAGCGTTGCAAGGGGCAAGTGAAAAATGAAAACTGATGAAGGGGCACCAATCATAGGAAAAGATCTGGAGCACGGGCACCACCCCTTAGACTGCAGCAGATGGGCACCAATCCCAAGGACTACTGGCAGCAGATGGGCACCCTTTAGAAGGGGCGTTGGAATCTGCAATGCCTGCTGATCATTTGGCATTAAAACTTACTACCCTTAAGAAGTCTTCACTTTAGGGGCTCTGCACAGTGTTTAAAAGGGAGAGAAAGCTGTGATAAGAATCGGAGCCGTAGGATCAGATCTTTAGCGGACGACAGTGATCATCCCATCGGAATGACAGGTGAAGGGAAGATGATCCAAGGGCTTGACACGCACTCATTCTCATGATTACACACTCAAGATGAGGCAGGGAACTTGAAACCAGAAAGAACAATGGCATTTGCATATTGCAATTGGTTGCTAAATGTCTTTTTGCCGAATGAACAGACTATCAAGTTTGTGTACTGATGAATTGCTTTTTGCGATATTACCTCTCTTGATTTCTAAAACACCTCGGGAAGTCAGAAACACTGACATATTCACGGGCAGGTAGGGTGATGGATGCAGTGGGCGCGAGACTATCACCCGATTTTTTTCCTGGAGCTGCAGCGATGCCCTTTGATCTCCAGGCTTTCCCACGATATATTTCACCACAGTGCAGTGTCCATTCTCGGCGGCTAAATGGAGGGGCCTGTTGCCGTTGTCCTGCGCCCACCCAACCACAAGCACTGATTTGCTCACATCGCTCCAATCCTTCTCCACACTACTGAGTCCCTAGTGTTGAAGTTGTGCCATGGCTAAATCACATGATGCCAAGAGACATGACAAAGGATACCCATGTAATACTCTAATCGACTGCATTCACATGTATATGGAGAATGAGGATCAGCTGAGACACCAATATGGATGAGAAAAAGATGAGGCCCATGACCAAGTAGCGAGCCCTGTGGTGGGGCACTAGACTCACATTCTCTCATGAGCTTATTACTGACACGTGTAGCAAGGTGCGTGCGTGCGTGGCAAGTAAGGTGGTGGGGCGTTGTGAGTATTACATCAACTGCTCTTATGTTGGCGCCGTATTTCTTGTGAAGACTTTTCACCATACGATATTGACCATTGGCGGCCGCTACACGGATCGCAGTCCCCTGCAAGTATACATTCCAAGCATCAGTGCCTGCATCGCATGTATACCTCCCTCCCTTGAGTTGTTTCGAATCCACCTCACAATCATGCTCTGCCGGCTGGCACTGGTCGTTTAAACTTCGCACACAAGCTGCATGATGCACCCACAACCATGCTCTGCCGGCTGGCACTGGTCGTTTAAAAGCTCACACAGGTGCAAGCATGGTGCAAATGCGTGGTTTGACCATGGAATGCAGATACATACTAAGCGAAATGGCCTGGTGGCGGGGTGTTGGATGTACCTTTGTTTCTAAAGAGACTATTGGTTCTGCACTATTTACAGATTGTTTATTCAAATACTTAACAATTTTGCCGTGCCCACCGCCAGCTGCTTTAACGAACGCCTGCACGGCATATCAATCCTCCCTTGCTCCGCGGCGCTGCTCAGTGACTTGCTGACAAACTTTCACCACTTGATACAACTCACGCGTGCGCATTCCAGTGAACACTGTCAAGCAAACGCATTGAGACCTCTCAAACATTATGTGAACTCATCTAAAACCTAGCCAGTTGACCACTCATCATGTTGCCGTAGTAAGCAATGATATTGACGAGCTGTCCAAGATGGTCCGGGGCTCACTAGTGAAGGACCCTTAAGCCCTGCTGAGATAACTGAGCCCCCTGCCCCTGCACGCACCATCGGTGCACTACTGCTATGCCGCCGGAGACGATTCAAACATACCGCCTGAACTTTCCAAGACGTGTCTCCACAACGAAGCCTACGTGCATGGTCACCTTTCTGCTAACTAAGCCTCACATGACCCGCTGAATCCCTCTGAATCCCTCTGCGGCTGCTCTGCCGGAGCACTGCTGCGTCTCTGAAGCGGACCACCTCTGAAATTGTGCACCCGCCACCAACTTGCGCCCTCTCCCTAGACCCCCGCAATCCATGGATCCTCCTGCCGAACATCGTCCAAGCTCTCCAAAAGCCTCGATGCCATCCTGCCAGCCTCACCCGCCTCCTTGGAAGCCTGTCCAGGCTACTCACGGTACATCCCCTTTGAATCCTGCGTCCCACCACTAGGGCCATCCAATGTGGCATAGTCCGTCCCACTGACCGCGTCTTTCGCAAGGCCACTAATCGGTTATGAATTTAGTAAAGCGATTATCCGATTAATCGATTAAATCCCATTATTGTATAACCGATTATCACAAAATTAGGCACAATCGAATCGATTAATCCGATAATCACTTTTGAAATCGAACGAGTTGCCAGTGTTAAGAGGCACAATCGCTTAAATCGAATCGGTTACGGAATTTTAATAATCGAATCGGTTTCATAACCGGTATGAAATTTGAAACCGATGAGCAGCCTTGGTCTTTCCACGCCTTGCGCATTGTCCATCAGCGCCAACCCCTCTGTCCCCTCTCCTTGATCCCCCTCTCTTCGATCCGCCGCCCCACGATCCCAGTCCGAGTTCATATCCCCTCCAACACGCCCTCCACAAGCCCAGCGCCGTACACTTCCGGCCGGGCATCGCCCCACTGCATATTCATTCGAAGACGACGCCAAGCGACGCTCACCACCAGCAATCAAACTGAGAAATCTAAACCGAACCATAAAACAGCATCGATCCATGGAAATGCAATCGGCCGTGGAGTCCCGCCTCTCACCCTGGGCCACAGGCCGGCCAGATGCTGCCACCACAGCAAAGCATCCGTCAATACAGGTTTGTCAGCTGGATAGGCTTGGTGGCGCTACTATGCTATGCTTACCACGCAGAGGGCTGTAACTTGTAACCGTTCCCCGAAGGTCTCCAGTACCCTTGACCGCCGGTGCTACTGATCTGCTGCTGGCTTCCTAAACTCCTAAACATCCCACCCCCAACCCAGCCTACACAGAAGCAAAAACAGGTACATGCCCCAAACACAACATGTGTGCGAAATCCCAGACAGGGTTCGAACCACAGAGAGCAACAGCAAGCGACGATCACCACATACACTAGGACTCGGATCTGGCCCGTGTCCAAACCATAACCAACCGGCACCACATGCAGCCCAAGCAACACGAAAAATACATTCCACAATACACGATTGACACAAGCCGTCTTGGTAGGGGGGTCGTACACCTCACCCGGCAAACGCTCCCCGTGGCTCTGCAATTCTTTGTCCCCTCGCCGATCCGGCAAGGGTTAGGCCCCAGGGGGAAGCCCCTCTGCCCCTGCCCCGCTCACCGACGCGCTGCTCTGTCTGCGGAGCCGATGCAACCATATATACCACCCGAGCTGCCCATGCCATCTCTCCACCACGAAGCCCGCAAGGCCAC
>LGRX02008336.1:0-53783 GCA_001247695.2 Cymbomonas tetramitiformis | reverse complement strand
GTGTCGAACGCGGTCTGGAAGGCGGACACGAGGCCGTCGGCGTCGTCGGCTTGCTCAATCACGCACTTGTCGCACTCGACGTCGGCGGTGGGACAATTCGCGGAGTCATGCCAAAACCCCGGAGGGCATCGGACACACTCCGGAACGAAGGCTTTGGAGACGACGTGGAACGACACGGAGTGCATGCCGAAATGCTTCTCGTCGCGGCGCCCGCGGCCTTGTGACCAATTCCCGCCCTTGGTGGGGAGGGGCGAAGTGGCAAAGCGGTGCTTCCAATTACGCCCCCGGCCGTGAAACTTCCCAGCTTCCCGACGGTTCTGGCGGTCACGCCAGGAAGAGGGTGGGAAATGCACACCTGGCTTGCCCGAAGGCTTGCCCGTAGTCGGAGCCGGCCACTTTGTCGTCGGCTCGTCGCTCGCACCCTCGTCGGATAGCGCGGCAAGCACCTTGTTGGCGGCGTCGATGTGGAACTGAAAGTCCTTGATCAAGGCCTTCACATCAACGTCGGACGGTAGACCAGAGTACAAGACGTTCGACTTGTCCACGAAGGGCACGTGCTTGCGCTTGCCGGCGTTGGCATCCCAAATCTCGAGGATGTGGGCGTAGATGTCCTCGAGCTCGACCTTGGCCAACTCAACGTCGAGACAAAGTGGGGTAATGACCTTGTCGTAGAACTCGGGGTCGAGGGAAGCCAGAAGCTGCTTCTTGGCCATCATGTCGTCGAGAGGCCCAGAAGCGCCGTTGCTAATAGCGGTCAGGCATGCGTCGAAATCCTGGATAAGGGGGTCGGGGTCCTTCTTGTCGTCGAAAGAAATAGAGCAAAGCTCTTCGTAATGCCCAAAAGGTCGAACCACGCGAGGGATCAACCTCTTGGTCACCTCGAGAAGAGCACGCTTGCCATCCTGAGGCGAAGCCCGTCCCGAGGCCTCAACCCAACGTCGTGCCGGCGAATTTGGAGAAGTTAACGAAGTCAAAGTCGAGAAGAGGATCGCATTGAAGATGGCGTTGACCTCCTTCGTCGCGTCTGCCAAATCAAAAAGAGCGACATATGCGCGGCATGCTTTCGGGGGGTGAAAGACCATAAAATTAATTAAAATTTTCGGTACTATTACAAGTACCGGCATGTTTCGCCGCATAACTCCCGCTACACGCTCCGGATGAAGATTCGGAGACCTATGTTGACAAGTTCGCGAGTTGCCCGATCTGCAGTGTCTCGTCAGATTTTCCATCCGGCCTCATCTTGATGCCAAAATTTACGGTTGAAGTCGCGGGGGTATAGAAAATCTGGGTATTTACAAAACTAAGCGAAAATTGAAGGCCAAAATTTTGCTACCCAACGGCATTCGACGCCCTCGTGCGCCCAATATACGTGTGTTATAGACCAATGGCGCATAAGGCAACTCATTTTGGGTGCCTGAGACGAAAATATACAGTAATACTGCATATTTAAGAGAACAGGGATATGCGGTCAGCCAGCCTCATCGGAAAAAAGTGAACCCCCCCCCGCCCCCCAACACGCCAGCGGCGCTTAACGAAGCGCGATCCAATAAGGTCAGCGATAGCCAGGTTTGTTCCTTATTTGCGACCATACCATATTTAATACATGGTTTAACATGGTTTCCCAACCATATTTCCTCATCTAGCCAGCTCCCGTTCTCTTATTTGGACCCATTCTCTTAACGATTTGAAAAGGCTCAGGGTCATCGTAAAAAACGCGACCCCCCCAAACGCTGGCTGGTCTCTTATCGTCGATTCTCTTAAAGGTGGGGTATTACTGTATGAAGGGTAGCATCTCCATATCAAAGGAGGGCATCGAAAAAAAATCCGGCAATTCGGTACTTGAGATAGTACCGAAACGCGTTTCGGTACTATCTCAAGTACCACGGGACAGTAGCTACTAAACTGCGGAAGGAATTTCGGGGTTTTGAAATTTCGGGTTTATTTACAATAACTTTGGCACAAGGGTCCTGCCTCAACTTTTGAAAATAGTGTCGGAAAGGTCTTCTCAAGGCGAATCGCATGCAAACGTTGAAAATGCACGACACTTGACACCGACGACGTGATTGTCAACTGAAAAATGTTGATGGATGTGCACATCGTTAACAATTTAAGCCCTAATATTGACCCTAGACCTCCGGGTATAATTTTACAAAGTGCTCAACATGCGGTTAGGGCTACTTATATTGTTAGGGGCGTGTAACGCTATGACAGATGTGCCCTAGATGTAACTCATTATGGTCAAGCTAAAATAGAGTGCGTCTCGGTAAATATTGAGAGTATCGTCGCAAAATGGTTGCTCCCAAGTGCATGGCTGCATGCGGCTCGATGAGAGCTTTTCAAAACTGTCTTCAAAAGTGAATTTGAGTTATTTGTCGCCGAGAAAAACAGTTTTGAGTGTTTGATGAGCTAGCTCATCACGTAGCAGTTTAGGGGTTAAGGGAAAGCTGCGGCGCACAAAGTTCTCCAAACGTGCATGTGGACTGAATAACGCGGCCAAGGAATGTGGTGTCGGATCCGACCAAAAAATCCCAACGTGTACCAACGCGTAGCAAGGAAAAATAAGCGGCCACGTGCACGAGCTTCCCGCAAATCCAATCAACCAGTCACTCAACTAGGCCATACCGCTCCGCCGCGCCTCTAGAGGAGCCCCTCACTCCATCTCAATCGTCGTTGTTTAGCCAGACATGGCCAAACTCCGCAGTGTCTAAATAAAGAGTGCGTGGGGCCAAACCTGTTGGATATACCCCTAGGACCCGGGATATATTCACTCAGTGATAGGTTTTCTCAGAATGTATTAAAGCTGATAAGTTAACCCGTTATATGGGCATAAACAGTTAGGGTTCAGGTTCGGGTGACAGTCATACACACTACTATAGGAAGAGTCACAAAGTAAGCGGTGTGACCATTCCAGCAGATTCCGACAAGTGCTATCGGGCTGAGAAATGAATCCAAGCTTAGAGTTTGAAGTGGTTGTACCGTATTAATACGGCGCAAACCGCTCCATAGTAGGGGTTAAAGCAGGAGACAAGCTAGCATGAGGGTCGGGCGCAGGCCCCCATGAGGGGTATCTGTTGCTAGCCTCTGCCAAAACAGTCAGTATTGCACAGGTGCAATGCCGCAGCCTACTCTCTACTGAGCCTAACAAAGATCCGACTGCCCTTTGGCGGGCCGAAAACAATCTTCCATCCAGCTGCTGCTAGTGCACTCCGATCACCGCTGCCACGGTGCAGCCTACTCAAGGGCGGGGGGCGGGACTTCCACACAGTTAATTAGAACACGGCAAGAAGCCTTCTCAGTCACTGAGACGGCTCTTATGGCCTCCGACCGATTAGAAAACCTCGGTTTTCAGATCGGTTCCCGGTGACTATCATACTTCCAGTCACCTTTCACAGATCAGAAAACTCTCAGTTTTCTAATCGGCTACGGCTACAGAGCCGACAAATGACACATTTGTAATGGAAACTCGGCCGCTGCAAGCCCAAAGATCACCACAAAGCAGTGCGGGAAAGGGGCAAAGAAACACAACAAGCATTGCAACTCAGCAAGACTGCCCTGCTGCCTGCCGTAACCAGAAGCCCAAACCTGCAAAATCTACCGACAGCATCAAGACAACACAGCAAAACAATCGGAGGCAAGCATCCACAACGACACTCCGTCAATTGCATCAAGACTCGCACCTGCGGCAACCACGCCACTACGTGTCGACGAGCCACATCGCCCCAAGAAAGCTTCTACGCATCAGGGCACAATTGAAAACCCGCAAAAGCACTCAAACAATTACGTACTTGCACAATTCTCACCACACGAGACTCGTGCTCGCTTAACAACGGCATCACGCCATACAAATTAGGGTTCTCCACCAAGTCCATTCCTACGTCTGGCAATTACACACATACCAACGTTCATCGTGAACACACGCCGACGTGCGGCAACGGCACTCATGGCCAACGGCACTCATGGCCAACGGCACTCATGGCCACACAATCAAAATCCACCACGTCCACGGCCACGACCAGCACCGCCCGGGCGAGGCAGGGTACATTCGTTCTGGTCGTGGTGGGTGCCCCCATTGGCGGCAATTCCAGCACTGGATCCCCACACCGGTAAACGATACAGTACTGTATTGGGCACGAAGTGGGAACTGATTCCGCGCGATCGAGATGTCATGTCATCAGACCGTGAGACAGGTCGTCATCGTCATTTCGCCGGATCCGAGGTGCCACCGCTCGGAGGTGCAGATGGTACTTGTGAAGCTGCGAACGGAAGGCAAAGGGTTTAAGATTTAGCGGCAGTAGGAATAGTTTTCAGAAGCATATGAGAAGTATTCTAGTGCTTCTGAAAACTATTCCTACTTCTTCTATATCCTAAACCCTTTGCCTTGCCTTTTACTGCTGCACGCGACCGGCAAGCATCTTTGAAACTTCCGAGTTTCAAAGATGCGTTTTGTATTTTGGGTGCACCCTAAAATTACAAAACAGCTGAGCGCTTCCCGTTTGTGCGGGATATTCACATTTATTCCATGGCATATTTCATATGAAATATACACATAAGCACGAAGGCATCGGCCACGCATCTTTGAAACTAACGAGTTTCAAAGAAGCGTTTTTGGTCATTTGGGTGCGCATACCCAAATAACAAATCAGCCGAGCGCTTCCCGTTGGCGTGGGGTATCCAACGCTTGAATGTTGAATATTCATTATAATATGAGTTAGCATGCGAGGTTGCGAAGGCATCGGGACAGAATCTACGAAACTGTCCTATGCCGTTGCCTTTGGGTTTGGGTTCGAACGTACCCAAACCCAAAGATGGCAAACAGCCGAGGGCTTCCCGTGCGTCCTAGCGCACGACACTTGGCACAAATACTGCCAAGATACATATATTTAAGTTACCTGAAGCTCAAGGCTTCAAGTTACTTGTGCGCGAAACGCGCAATTTATTTCAAAGGCAGAGGTTTTGGGTTTGGGTTCGAACGTGACACCCAAACCCAAAGATGCCAAACAGCCGAGGGCTTCCCGTGCGTCCTAGAGCACGAAACTTGGCACAAATACTGCCAAGATACATATATTTAAGTTACCTGAAGCTCAAGGCTTCAAGTTACTTGTGCGCGAAACGTGCAATTTGTTTCTAAGGCAGATGTTTTGGGTTTGGGTTCGAACCCAAACCCAAAGATGGCAAACAGCCGAGGGCTTCCCGTGCGTCTTAGAGCACGAAACTTGGCACAAATACTGCCAAGATACATATCTTTAAGTTACCTGAAGCTCAGGGCTTCAAGTTACTTGTGCGCGAAACGCGCAATTTATTTCTAAGGCAGATGTTTTGGGTTTGGGTTTGGGTTCGAACCCAAACCCAAAGATGCCAAGCAGCCGAGGGTTTCCCCTGCGTGTGCATGTGTGTTAATTCGTATGAAATATTCCATTGAATTCATGTGATTTTCCCGCACAAACGGGAAGCGCTCGGCTGTTTTGTAACTTTAGGGTGCACCCAAAATACAAAACGCATCTTTGAAACTCGGAAGTTTCAAAGATGCTTGCCGGTCGCGTGCAGCAGTAAAAGGCAAGGCAAAGGGTTTAGGATATAGAAGAAGTAGGAATATTTTTCAGAATCACTAGAATACTTTTCATATGCTTCTGAAAACTATTCCTACTGCCGCTAAATCTTAAACCCTTTGCCTTCCCCTTTGCCTTTGACCTTCCGTTCGTTCGCAGTTTTACCATGTGCACCTCGGAGCGGTGCGCGGTGGCACGGCACCTCGGATCCGGCGAAATGACGATGACGACCTGTCTCAGGTCTGATGACATCTCGATCGCGCGGAATCAGTTCCCACTTCGTGCCCAATATCGTTTACCCCCACACCCCCTTGGGGCATAGGTGGGGAAGGTACATTCACAACACGGGATGCTCATAAGAAAAACGTTCCCCTGCTGAAATCCCCCTCGGCTGGTCGCGCTGTTTCGCTGCAGCAGCAGCCACCTGCTTCTCCGCCTTCACCAATTTCTCGGCGGCGGTGCCCTCAATGATGTGAAGGTCAAGCACCAGCCCATTGTCTTGGATCAACCGATGCCCGAGCGAGGCCAAAGCCTACCGCAACGGCGTGGCACCACCAGAGCGGATGAGCCGAAGTAGTAGGGGGGGCGAGAAGGGCGAAGGTGGAAAATGCGGTGAGTGCGCGCAACGAACGCGCTATACACAGCAAAGGCGAGGATCGAGGAATCGCGAATGGGAGTGGGAGGTGGTGATAACACCACCACACACCACCAAATGACGGCCAAGGGATGCGTCGGGTGAAAGCGGAGAATGCGGAGAGGGGCGAGGTCGTAGGAGTCAAAGTCCTTATTGTCGATCAAGTCGAAAATGTCGGAGTCGAGGTTGGTGCTTGGCGAACAAGCACCACCAGACACCACCAGGATGTAGCCAGGGGTAAGATGTCGTCGATGTAGTCGTAAAGATACCAACGTTGAACGTATAGCGGCCATACGCACACGCTGGAGTGAGGCGGCCATGGCCACAGACTGCAGACTGCAGAATCTGCAAACCCAACGATAGGGTTCCCAAGCGAAAAAATATTTTTTCGTAAAATTGACAATTTCCAATGATGAAAAAGCCAATTTAGAGTAGATTTTCGCAAGGAAAACGCCGGTCGCGTCAAATATGTCGTGCGATAATCCAATTTTCGTGCAGAAGGAGTGCTGCTGACCAGAGAGTACCAAAGAGTAATGCGGCGGCCGCCAAAAGTCCGGCGAAGAAAGCGGGAAAAGCGGAGAAAGTGGAACGCAAATCGCGTCAAGAAAGCGGAGAAAGCGGTTAGGTTAAAGCGGCGCCGTAAGCGGCGAAAGTGGTGTTAACCCTTAAGCCGGTATCTGGGTCAGATCTGACCCAGAAGCGATGGCAAAGTATATGCTGCTTGGGCAATTGCGGTTGCATACCTTGCATGATTTGTGCACTGGGTATTTGCACGTACATCGTTGTGTGCATATGTAAGCGTAGCGTACTTGTGCGGGGCACGTATGCATAATATATATCGCACGTACCCGCATATTTGTCGCGAATCAGTTGCACATTTGTACGTTTTTTGCGTAATTTTATCTTGCAAACCATACAAAACGCGCCTAAACTGCAACGTTATACTTACCTACGGCTCATCTACAAGCACGCGTTGCATCATGGGCCATGTCCCGATCATTATGTAAGTGATTGGTGGCTATCATCATGGAATATGACCCATAGTATCGCAAAAGTCACCACACGTGTCCCTTAAGTATGGAAAACATTCCTTAAGTATGGAAAACATTGTGAAATATATGTATTTTTAGTGTTTTTTTTTTTGGCATAAATCCACAGAAAACGATAGGCAGATGAACGCACATCGGTGCAAGTGAATCATCCTTGGAACGTATCATCAAGGTCGATGATTTAATTCCAAAATTGTGCAAAAATATGTTGAGCAGATGTCGTCAACAATGACGATGAAATTAAATCGTGCCTGTACGAATCGAAAACATTCTAACCATGTGCGCATATAAGAGTGGATATATTCGACATATATCGACATGTAGTGTCGCAAATAGTTGGTAATATAGGTATGCAATAATTGGTAAAGCAAACGGACATTTAGTGACTAAGCATACATCGCAAAAATCCATTATCACAACACATATAGAAACCCCTCGAATTCTAACCACCGGCTTAAGGGTTAAAAGCGGACGTCCAGAAATCGTTGAACTAAAGCGGATTGCAAAGCGGTCGTAAAGCGGAATCTTAAAGCGGAGAAAATCGCGGGGCGCGAAGTGATCTTGCGAACGAATCTTGAAACAGGGAAGTGTAGTGAGGGTCCATAACCTGATGGAAGACGTAATATATATACATATATTAGTCAAGCCAAACAACGGAAACAGTCAGACGCTGCAGAAACGAAGGCTAAGATGAGATGATAAAATACAGTGATTGTTTTATTATCAGCGCCAACTGTGGAATGCTGACTGCCTACGTGGCACCTCGGGGCGAAGGGTGAATTCAAACAGGAGAGGCTGCTCAACTGGGGGGTGAAAGTCAGTGTCCCCATGAGGCTTTTCGCATCGCCTTGTCTCGCCTCCTCGTTGTCAACCATATGAACGAAGCTCCAACTTTTCGCACATCGGCCAACCCAACTCAGGCCCCTTGTCGCTAACCATCGCCAACGCATTTTGGCACGAGCTCGTGCTCGCCCCCTGCCCTTCTCAGCCAGGTCCACCACACGCTCAAGGCCGTCAAGGGCCCTAATCGCGTCCTCAGGCAGCTCCAAACCCACCACTAATTGTTGAACGTCCTTCACCGCCGCCACCGTCGTGACGTGAGCCGCGACGTAGTGGTGTTGGACTTCTGCGTATTGCTTGCGCAGCCCCTTGTCCTTGTCCTTCTCGTTCGTGGCCCTGGTCAGCTCCACACGATCAGACCCTGGAAAGTGTTAGATATATATAGTTCGGAGTGAATATATAGATAACTGGAAATAAACCCTGGGTTCAGGGTTTTTATGAAAAGGATGAAATGACTATATATACGTAACGGGTGACTATATAGGCAGTGAGACACAGAAAACACACAGGGCCGGGTGCTCGTAACGGTGATAACATAAAACTAGAGAGACAGACATACGGACTGTCTAAATAGAGAAGGCTAACGTGACGGGGACACGGTCACGGGTGACACATGCCACACACAGTGAGGGGTGACGCAAGGAGAAGCAGGCCCCCATACAGTGGGGGGGAAATCGGCTTCCCCGTGACACCACCTCACCCCGAAGGTGTGAGTGGTAATCCCAGAGCAAGCAAACCCTAAAACCTAAACCCAATATCACTTAATGTCAGAGTTCAAGGGACCATTGCAGCTAGCTAACAGCTGGCAAGATGCGGTGTCACCCTGCAAGATAATTGCGGCTAAGGTCTAGACTAGTTCACTCAACATGTCGGTTGCGATGTGCCCGCGTATTCATTAAGTGGTGGCGGCGGTCTCCTCGAAGATGTCGAGGGGCATCCAGACGACGAATCAACCAACTCCTGTGCGGTGCCAAAGCCAAAAGTAGCCTGGCACCACCAGAGCGAATGCGTCGATGAGAAGGGGTTGGGGAGGTGGAAGGTGAAAAATGCGGTAAGGGGGCGCGACTGGGCGCATTGGGAATGGCTCGAAAGGAACGATGGTGAGGGGCGAAGTGGGCGTGGCAACATCACCACACACCACTAGATGGTGAAGAGGTGGGGTGCAAGGCGAGGGCGAAGGGAGTGGAGGGACGAAGTCGAAGGAGTCAAAGCACTCGTTGTTGATGGCGAACGCGATGGACTCGAGCTTGGTGCTTGGTGTGTAAGCACCACCAGGCACCACCAGACCACAGTCAAAGGGAAGATGTTGTCGTCGAAGCAAGTCCAGTGCATACCGAACTGCGGCCATGCGCGCACGCTGGCGTACATCTGGAATTCGGCGTTCAGTTCTGAATGCGTAATCGACTGTTCCCCGTTCCCCCCCGTTGCGGAGCGCTCGTGTAACAAAGACGACACGTCACGATCCCCGTTCATGCATCGCCTGAGAGCGTGCTCATAACGATGGTGATGATCCGCGATCCGCGTTCTCGTTTCGCTTTGGATCGTAACCGTCATCGGAAATCCCGAACGCACTGCACCGTGTCTTCGCGTTCCAGTAATCGATGACATCAGCAGAAATGTCACTGGCGCATACGCTCGGACTGCGCCATGGCGACCTCACCTTGATGGACACAGTATCGTGAGCTCTTGACTTCCCATTTAGTCTTACGTGCGTCTCCGAAGTTTGAAAGCACGGAGCCGAAAACCATACTGCAAACTCTGATTAGATCAGCCTAAATAATTTGATTGTATTGTGTTGCTAGTATAAAATAGTTTCTGATATTTTCGCGTACCGTATATTTTCCGCAGGTGGTTGGTCATTGCGTGGTCGCCGCAAGCAAGATGCGTTTGGTGTTTACGTAACCCACACACCCACGCACTTTGTCGCTTGCCCAAAACTATGATTTACCCCATAATTTTCGTACGAAATTTTGAGAGTAGATCCTGCCGGGGCACATATTTTCCTTTCGTAATTCACTTACAGTGTTCGCAATTTGAAGTCCATGAGCTCGTTTGAAAATGGTCTATGGCAGTTGGTCACACACGGAATGAGCGGACATCATTCCCGCCAGGTGCGCTCACAACCTTTTAGCATGATCGGAAAGGTGCATCTACCGGTGCACCTTGATTCATTGTGTTATCCTGAAGGGCAGGTGAGTTGGTATAGGGACGCTCGACATTTGATGTGGGGCTAGGAGCTCCCACGTTACGTGATGTTTAAGTGATTTTTAAGTACTTGTTTTGTGTGCGTTCTCTGCCTTTAGGCTAGCTAGTTCGAAAAATGCGCTTTCGAATTGAATTCTTCGATAGAATTTTACAGGTGTGTGTGCCTGTTTGCATGTTTTTACTGGATTGTGAAAAACTGGGCCTTTTTAGCTTCTAAAAAGGCCCAGTCTAGGTTCCAGTGTCGCAACTCAAAATTGCATAACAACCGCCCCATGGCTCTTGGCGAGGAGGCGGGATATAAATATCCGACGCGCCGATCCCAGTTACCACCCCAATTGCTTTTGGGCTCTGGTGGTGTGGAAACACTGGGAATCTAAGGTATGTGTCCATGCTTTCCGTAGCATGTCTTTTGCAGTCATTGCGACTGTTGTGCTAATTGCCGCCTGGTGGTACCGCCGGGTACAGGAATGTCAAGACTGCCAAGCGTGGGGTGTCATCTCGCAGCAAAGTAACATTCAAAATAACCCAGAGGTGGTACGTATCTCGACGAATAGTGTGGCACTACCTTTGGCGCTCTTTTGCTCGCAAGTGTGGTGGCATCATCCTCAGAGCACTGTTTCCTTTGAACTTTGCAACTTGTAGCGCGATTTGCACTTGCATAAGTAGTATAGTGATATAGGTGCTTGTAGCTTTTAAGGTCCGACGATGCGAACTTTGTTTTAGATAGACAGATCGCTCAAATGAGGCTGGGAGTGCGTTAGCCTTCGGCACGCCCTGGGGTGAAACCTAACCCAGCCAATTTAAGGTACGCTCTTGTCCTTGTTTGAGTTTTTTATTGCATCGCACTTGGTTTAGTCTTTCTTTTAATTAAGAGAGTCGGGTGTGTGTCGGGATAGTGACGGCAGGGGGCTTTTCACTCGTTCAACGAATCGATGAGGGATAGCCCTGCACAGTTAAACAGGTATATGCCTCGTGACAAGTTGCTCGAATAGTATGCAATTATGATTTTGCTAGACTACTTTGCACTTGAATAAACTTGCTTTCAATTGTCCTGTCGGCACAATTTGCTAGTTAGTATTTCTTCTTTTTCTTGCACAGTCACACGATTTTAGATTTTAATAAGAATCGTGTAATCCTTTGTGCCTGAAACAGCTCGCTGTGGAACCATCGCGATTGAACTGCTGGGTAATAGTTAGGCGAACTGGGCCGGATTCCCTTTAGGTAAAATCCTACCCCACTTAGAGTGGTGGTTTATTTTCTTTTTATCATACTGTTTTGTTTTAATGTATAGACTTATTTTAGAATTATTTTAAGAGAATTATTTTATTTAGCATAGGTATCAAAATATTACACCTCCTTTGTGGCGTTGCAAAAACGAACTCCCTTGGCCACACATTGGTGACTGCGCCATTGAAGGAACCATTGTGGTCACGCTTTCTACTCTTGTAGAAGAAGGCGCCTGCACCCTTGGTCTGTGGGTTTGTTTGGAGCGCCCTTGATCCGCGAGCAACAAGGTATTGGCCTTGTTGTAATGTATGGCATCTTGGGTTTGAGTAGGTCTGACACTCTTGTGTCTGTGACCACTTGTCTCCCGTCGCGCCACAAAGAGGTGTAATATTTCGATGCAAAAATAATTTTTCACATATGTGCTCCCGTGTTTTAGATCTTTTAGGATATGTGTGATTACTATGAAAGTATGGTATGGTATCGCGCACTTTCTGGTCTTACATACGATCAAGATAAGCATGTTATTTTTCACTATGTTCTTTGAGGTTTTGGAACCAAGCTATTCTCACACTGCATGGGGTGTTGGGTATGGTAAGGCGGAAACTTCAAAGGAGCGGGAATGTGAAGAACGAACGTGCATTAAGGTAATTGTATTCACTCTCATAACCTCACAACCCACACTACGGACCACTCACTAAAAATTCATTACTCACTCTATTACGCATTCACTCAACTCAACTCAGCTCAGCCGTTATCTTAGCTCAGCACTTAGCGCCAAACTCAGCGCCAACGCGTTTGAGTTGAGAGCTTAGCGCTTTTGAGCTCATATCAGCTAAGCGTGTCAGTTTTGCTCACGTCAGCGTGTCAGCTAAGCTCATCTCAGCTCAACTCAACTCAACTCAGCTAAGCTTTGCTCAGTTTGCATTACTGCGTTTAATATAGCATAGGCTGGAATATGTGTGTATATGTGTGTGCCTGTCGTGTTATTCTTATGCTAGGATATGCGTGTACCTCTTTGTGCGTGTGCTATGCCTGTGGTAGGATGTATGTGTATCTCTATACCATTGTTATGCCTGTGATAGGATATGTGTGTATCTTTGTGCTAGTGTTATGCCTGTGCTAGGATAGGTGTGTATCTCTGTGTGCGTGTGTTATGCCTTTGCTTGGATATGTGAGTATCTTTGTGTGTGTGTGCGATGCTTGTGGTAGGATATATGTGTATCTTTGTGTGCTAGTGTCATGCCTGTGTTAGGATAATATGTGTGTACCTCTTTGCGTGTGCTATGGTTGTGCTATGATATGTGTGTATTTGTGTTCGTGTGCTATGCCTGTGTTGGGATACATGTGTATATCTGTGTATGCGTGTTGTGCTATGCCTGTGCTAGGATATGTGTGTATCTCTGTGCGCGTGCTATGCGTATGCCAAGATATGCTAGAAGATGTCTGTGCGTGTGTTATGCATAACACACGCATAGAGAGACGCACACATATTTTGGCATACGCATAGCACACGCACACAAAGATAGACACATATCCTGGCATAGGCATAACACAACAGGCACACACATATTCTAGCATAGGCCTCTTTTGCCTATGCTAGGATATGTGTGTATCTGTAGGCCTCTTATGCCTATGCCAGGATATGTGTGTTTCTTTGTGTGCGTGTGCTATGCTTGTGCTAGAATATGTGTGTGTATGTGTGTGCCTGTTGTGTTATGCCTATGCTAGGATATGTGTGTACCTCTCTGTGCGTGTGCTATGCCTGTGGTAGGATATATGTGTATCTCTGTACCACTGTTATGTCTGTGCTAGGATATGTGTGTATCTTTGTGTGTGTGTTATGCCTGTGATAGGATATGTGTGTATCTCTGTGCTAGTGTTATGCTTGTGCTAGGATAGGTGTGTATCTCTGTGCTAGTGTTATGCCTCTGCTAGGATAGGTGTGTATCTCTGTGTGCGTGTGTTATGCCTTTGCTAGGATATGTGAGTATCTTTGTGTGCGTTTGCGTGTGCGTGTGCTATGCCTGTGGTAGGATATATGTGTATCTTTGTGTGCTAGTGTTATGCCTCTGCTAGGATAGGTGTGTATCTCTGTGTGCGTGTGTTATGCCTTTGCTAGGATATGTGAGCATCTTTGTGTGCGTGTGCGTGTGCGTGTGCTATGCCTGTGGTAGGATATATGTGTATCTTTGTGTGCTAGTGTTATGCCTTTGCTAGGATATGTGAGTATCTTTGTGTGCGTGTGCGTATGCTATGCCTGTGGTAAGATATGTGTGTATCTTTGTGTGCGAGTGTTAAGCCTGTGCTAGGATATGTGTGTACCTCTTTGCGTGTGCTATGGTTGTGCTATGATATGTGTGCATTTGTGTTCGTGTGTTATGCCTGTGCTGGAATATGTGTGTATATATGTGTGTGCGTGTTGTGCTATGCCTGTGCTAGAATATGTGCGTATCCCTGTGCGTGTGCTATGTGTATGCCAAGATATGCTAGAATATGTCTGTGCGTGTGTTATGCATAACACACGCATAGAGAGACGCACACATATTTTGGCATACGCATAGCACACGCACAGAGATACACACATATCCTGGCATAGGCATAACATAACAGCAGGCACACACATATTCTAGCATAGGCCTCTTTTGCCTATGCTAGGATATGTGTGTATCTGTAGGCCTCTTATGCCTACAGAGATACACGCATATCCAACACGCACAGACATATTCTAGCATATCTTGGCATACGCATAGCACGCGCACAGAGATACACACATATCCTAGCACAGGCATAGCACAACACGCATACACAGATATACACATGTATCACAGCACAGGCAGAGCACACGAACACAAATACACACATATCATAGCACAACCATAGCACACGCAAAGAGGTACACACATATCCTAACACAGGCATACCACTAGCGCACAAAGATACACATATATCCTACCACAGGCATACGCACACGCACACAAAGATACTCACATATCCAAAGCAAAGGCATAACAAGCGCACACAGAGATACACACCTATCCTAGCACAGGCATAACAGTAGCACAGAGATACACACCTATCCTAGCACAAGCATAACACTAGCACAAAGATACACACATATCCTATCACAGGTATAACAGTGGTATAGAGATACACATATATCCTACCACAGGCATAGCACACGCACAGAGAGGTGCACGCGTATCCTAGCATAGGAATAACACAACAGGCACACACATATACACACATATTCCAGCCTATGCTATATTATCCCGTACCTGTAACTGTGTGTCAGCTCAACTCGGTTTGTCAGCTCCGCTTAGTTTAGCTTGTTAGCTTATATCAGCTCAGCGTGTCAGCTTTGCTCCTGTCAGCGTGTCAACTAAGCTCAACTTAGCTCAACTTAGCTCAACTTAGCTCAACTCGACTAAGCTCTGCTCAACTCGACTCAGCTTTGCCCAACTTTGCTGTTTGCTTTGCTTTGCTTCTCAGTTGAGCTCAGCATGTCAGCTTATGTGTGTTGAGCTTTACCACGATTCGTTCCTCAGGATGGCCACTCAAAACATGGACGTGCGCTACTCGGAGACCAACAAGCAAGCATCACCTTCCCAAAAAGAAAAAAATGCGGATAATAAGACAAAAAAAATCAGCACGAGCAATAGAAGAAAAGGGAAAGAAAACTCTAGAAGCCAGATGGCCAGTGGCCCAAGCTTGAAAGACTAGGCCGTCGAGTATGAAATAAATGAGAACTCGTGCACGAAGTCACAAGCTGTGGTAAGTACTTATTTACCCTTTGTTGTTTTTTGCGCATAAGTTCTTTTCAACTGCTACTCACTGTGGCACTATCGCATGTGCAGACAGAGGTGCCAAACACCTTCAGCAAGGAGTATTCAAGAATGTTTACCCAAGTTAAAAGATGGAATACGACACAATCGCGTGTGAAGCTTGCGCAACCAACCAAGTGGCTTGCAACTTTGACAAAAATACCCCAACACCAAAACGCTATAGGAGTGGGAAGTATAGATGAGAAAGAAGAAGAGTATAATAGCCAGTGATACCATCTTAGTGGAGACCGTATGAACATATGCAAATGAAGTAGCTTGTGTACTCAAAGGTGTATCTATTTATGTGGATTTGTTGATTTTTTTCTTTTTGAATTTGCCTCCTGCTTTCTAGCCTTGTGAAAGTCTACCTTTTTTTTAATGTGCGGTTCATGGTACTTGCCTTGAATGCTTGAACCGACCCTTGGACTTATCATGAGTGTCCCCCCATCGATTCAGGATCGTTCCAGTACTTGGAGCGTTCCAGGATCGTTCCAAGATCTGTACCTGGAGGAGCGTTCCAAGATCGTTCCCGTACCTGGAGCGTTCCAGGATCGTTCCCGTACCTGGAGCGTTCCAGGATCGTTCCCGTACCCGGGGCGTTCCAGGATCGATCCCGTAAGAAACTTCCCTCCCGGGATCGATCCCGTTCCGGATCACGAAAAGAACGATCCCGGATCGCCTCGCCATTTTCCAGATGTAGCGAGGCCATGATCTCTGCGGCTGCAAAATCTGGAAGGCGCGTCGATAGGGTTTCGTGGGTGAAAGGTAATTCCTCGAAAAATTAACCAAATCAAGCGATGGAGAAGTCAAATTGGAGTGAAATTTGACGAGGAAGACGGAGGTCAAGTCAAAAACGTCGTACAGTAACTCGTATTCACTCCAGAAGGGGTGCTGCTGGTCAGAAAGTTGAGTGGACGTTTGGGTCGATGGCGATAACGTAACTTCCCGTAAAATTAACGGAATCGGACGATGTAGGGGTCAAATTAGGGTAAAATTCGACGGAAAACGGTGGTGACGTCAAAAACGTCGTACGGTAAACCAGTTATCCGGCAGCAGAGGCGCTGCTGGCCAGAGTGTTGAAGGACGTTGGGGAGACATGCCTGGAACGAAGTAGGATGCCAGAATTACGGTAAAAGTTGGAACGGATAAGAACGGATAAGCAAACCACCAATCACAAACGGTAGGCGGAGTACTTGAACGGGCAAAGACGGTAAGTAACGGAGATGCTGAGCCCACTCAGTTGACGGATAAAAATACGGAGTAGAATCGGCGTTGAGGCCGAAGCGAGCTGAATGCAGTGAGCACCACTAGCGCGGTACGGGACCGATAACCTTATGAAAAGGATGAAATGACTATATATACGTAACGGGTGACTATATAGGCAGTGAGACACAGAAAACACATAGGGCCGGGTGCTCGTAACGGTGATAACATAAAACTAGAGAGACAGACATACGGACTGTCTAAATAGAGAAGGCTAACGTGACGGGGACACGGTCAGACACGGGTGACACATGCCACACACAGTGAGGGGTGACGCAAGGAGAAGCAGGCCCCCATACAGTGGGGGGGAAATCGGCTTCCCCGTGAGGTTTCCGGAATCAGAACGGTAAAAGTCAGATTGATAAAAGGGAGATACACATAAATACTAACGGGAGTTTCCCGACTACTGGTGACGGTCACCCAGCCTACTTTAGGAAGTGACAAGTGACAGATTAAATTGTCGGTGTGTTACATCCAGCAGAAAGTTCTCCAGGTCCACAAGCATTTCCCAAGGGCGCCCACGTTTCCCAGTCGCTTGAGTCGCGTCCCCCAACAATTGCGCTAACCGAATGGTAAAGCGACTCATTTGGACCATCAGCTTCCCTTGCTCAGGCGTAAGCTCCTCTCCGTCACCAAAAGCTACAATCGCTGCCGCATATTGAGGTCGCGCCTCCAACTCCGTAATCTTGAGCTGGCATTTCTCAGCGTCCGTGTACCCGGACTCCATTCCGCGCACTGAAATAGATAAAAATTCTCAACTACGCTACGCAATCAACGAACAAATTCTCACTACGGAACGCGCAGCGAGACACTTCCACACATTTAATCTGAACACGGCAAGAAGCCTTCTCAGTCATTGAGACGGCTCTTATGGCCTCCGACCGATTAGAAAACCTCAGTTTTCAGATCGGTTCCCGGGGACTGTCATACTTCCAGTCACCTGTCACAGATCAGAAAACTGGATGGTATGTGTCACAGTGCAGCGAGCGAAGCGAGAGGTGCTGTGTCACATAACTCAGGTTATGTGACATCCGGAGAGAAGGTACCACTACGTGGTATAAGGTTTCGAACTCTGTTTGAGTTCGGCTCCGCAGTTTGATTTGTTTTGAAGAAGGGTGTTTTCCCCGCCCACCTCCCTTGCTCAAGCTTTTGCTTTCTGTTGGCCTTTTGGGTAAGGTTTCCGCCATCATCATTTCTATGTGGTTGCTGGGAGTTCAGTGTTTCTGCTCTTGTTCATTTCCAGGTTTTTTGGCTTTTCTTCATGAGCTTTGTGCACGTTGCAGGCTATCTGATGGTTCGTGCAGTGTGTAGTTTCACCCTTCCGAGATCCTAGTCTTACTCTACATATGTGATTATTGGTTAGCTAGGGTAGTTAGGGGGGTACTGTAGTGTAGGAGTGTCACATAACTCTCAGTTTTTCGTTGTCGAACTCAACCACGGTCCAAAACTGTCTCACGTAAAAACGAGACACGTCAGCTCACAGGTTGTCGCAGACGCAGACGTGTACAAAAGATTCCTTCGTTAACCACGGTTTGTCGAGTTCAACCACGAAACTCGACTATGGATCCATGGTTCAGTGAAAGTGTGAAACCAGATCATCTGCGAGAAGACCCAGTCAGTAAACAGACAGGTCAAACAGGAAGCACTGCAACGCTCAGGGTTTCGCACTCAGAATCTCCCTCAACATACAGAAGATATAATATATATAGTTCTAGTATGCTGAGTGTGATGCGAAATGAGCTAGTGTGCTCTGTCTCATGTGACAACCGAACTCGATCAGAGGAGATGACAATCAGGTCAGTGAAGTAGTCAGAGGTGTCGAGCCGTATCGGTGATGACAGCGGTCAGGTCGAGTCGGTGATGACTGCGGTCATGACGGGTCGGTGATGACAACTCTGATGACTGAGCTCGGACTGAATGTCAACTCCAGCACACCACCTCGAGTGAGGTGGTCAGACCAATAACCAATCAAACCAAGATACATGCCACTAATCCAGTGCCAGAACCAAAATCCAGAAAGATGATGGAAATGGTGGAACTGCAGTCACACCGTGTCAGGGCTGAAAACCCCGAAAAGCTGGTCCGTAGACCCAACGTCCTGACACGGTCAGTAATCTGTTCCTGGTGCCACCCTGCTGTCGGGGGAATAGTGATGTGTCATGTCTCTGGAGGTCCACACACCGTGGCTGCAAGCTATCCGGGGTGCTTCGTCAGGGTTAGGATAAGAAGTGCCGAAGCAGGTCCAGATCCGCCCGTCACCGGAAAGACTTACTGCAGAGGGAGAATGAAGGAAGAGATCATGACTGACAGCAGCGGTGGCTCTCACGGTCGGAACAGACACTGTGGTGATACTGTGACCAATGCAGTGCAGCTAATACCATAGAGTGAGCTCGGTGTAACAATATATCCATATACACATATGCATTTATGAGTGCCATATCATTTTCTATCTATTACAGTGATTCAGATTCTAAGGAAAATTAACTAACATAAAGTAACCAGCCATAAGTAACTTTGAATATAGGCCAGTACCTGCAAAGCACAGTCAGCTACACAAACAACGCAGTGGTAGCGTGGTGGGCCCATAACCTGCGAGAAGACCCAGTCAGTAAACAGACAGGTCAAACAGGAAGCACTGCAACGCTCAGGGTTTCGCACTCAGAATCTCCCTCAACATACAATAGATATAATATATATAGTTCTAGTATGCTGAGTGTGATGCGAAATGAGCTAGTGTGCTCTGTCTCATGTGACAACCGAACTCGATCAGAGGAGACGACAATCAGGTCAGTGAAGTAGTCAGAGGTGTCGAGCCGTATCGGTGATGACAGCGGTCAGGTCGAGTCGGTGATGACTGCGGTCATGACGGGTCGGTGATGACAACTCTGATGACTGAGCTCGGACTGAATGTCAACTCCAGCACCATCTGTCGATCTATGTGCAACCGACGTTACGGCTAACGGTTTCACGGAAGGGTAAAGGTAGGCGCGCTGGAGGTTCACGGAACATGACAGAGTCATCGCGACTGTCATGCGACGGAATCACAGGTTCGATGAGACACAGCCGGCGAACCGGTTTTTTAATTCATTTCTTCATTTCTGATTTCATGCCAAGCCCATTGATCACGCGATTTGCTGTGACACTATTTTCGTACTCTTAACTCTACAGTATCGTTCGCGGTCCGTTGACTTGAGCTTGACCACACTAAGAAAGAAGGTTGGCGCCCACAACCGTCGGAAACAATCCTTCGCCTAACAGGGCGAGCAGTCTGTGAGGCTGCTATGATACTTTCCTGAATTGTTCACGTGTTTTGCTTGTGATATTTGTTTCGCGTCTTGCTGTTTCATCATTCGACGGAGTGTGCAGGTGGGATTAGCAGCGCATGTTTTGTAAAGCAACTTTCCCTTTTCGCCACAATAGGCACGCACCTCGTGATGTGGGATTCTAAGTTGGCATTTGTCAACTTAGCTTGGGATGAAACCCAACCACATCGGACTCGTGGTCACTTGTTCATTTGGTCACCTTGAATATGTAAGCAAAGTTTGAGGAGCAACGACTTAGTATAAGGCATTGGCTGTTTTATTTTTATGGGTTTGTAGCTAATTTGCGACCTCTTGAGGTGTGGAAATCGAGGTTGGTGTATGCCAACCTTGCTTGGGCTCAAACCCAACCGGGACATCGGACTCACACGATCAAAAACCGAACGGAAGCGTCCGATCGAATATTATTTCCATCGTGTCTCCGAAACGCAGCGCAGCGATGATACCTTGGTAGGGTAGGGTGCCGTGAGTTTTCAACCTATATATTTTCATAACAAATTCCATATTCAAGGGACAGTTGCAACTATTTAATTGGAAAATTCACAGGTACCAATATAAACTTTCAAATGCTATCCCACCAAAATATAGAATTAGTTTAGAGTGTTAGAAACCACAAAAAAAATTCTAGAGCAAAAGTTAATGTAGGAATTTCGAATTGTGAATTTTCTGGCGCCAGGTGTCTTGATATCAGTACACCTGGCGCCAAATAATTCAAAATTCGAAATTCCTACATTAACTTTTGCTCTAGAATTTTTTTTGTGGTTTCTAACACTCTAAACTAATTCTATATTTTGGTGGGATAGCATTTGAAAGTTTATATTGGTCCCTGTGAATTTTCCAATTAAATAGTTGCAAATGTCCCTTGAATATGGAATTTGTTATGAAAATAAATAGGTTGAAAACTCACGGCACCCTACCCTTAAACCATGGTTTCAAGACCGTGGTTTAATTTTCAGTTATTTCAGAACAATTTTTACAACTTACGCCCATTTCCATCCGTTAGATTCCTATACTTCAGGGACTTTTTACCACTCTGACCCATTTGACGGCGATGCCATATTCTGAAAAAATCCAGGGGTGGGACGTGGAAGTGACAGACCCAGGGAACGCCTTCATCCGGCCTAAATCGAACGTGTGATATACAATCTCATCTGTGAAAGCGTCTCTGCGTCCGAGGTGCATTAGAAATAACAAATAAGCAAATTGGTGACCAAGACTTGACCGAAATGAATCAACCGAAACCAAACCAAAAGTGCGAAAGAACGAAAAGTGGTCACTATGTCTATCAGTTCGAGTTGGCATCACGTATGGCAATTGTTATTGTATTTGTATCACATACATATATGCGTTCATATTACTGACTACGCCCTAAGTTTCAAGAGTTTGTGAGCTCGTTGAAACTTGCTTCTAAGACTTCTAAAAACTAATGCTATTCCTTGCAATCCTCTGGGGCTCCGAAGACCAAGTTTACAACCGTGCAGTGGCGTGAGATGCCAGAGTCGGTTTCAACTCTGAAAATGATACTTCATCATTGCCACTGACCGTTGGAATTCTGATTCTAGAAAATGACCCTCTCGAACTTCTATTTCGTTGAAGTATCGTAATCACCCCTATTTTGGATTGCTTCAATGTCACGATACGACGGCGACGGTGGCAACGGTAAGTTCTTAGGAAACCCTGAAAACTAGATTTGTGAAACTATGGCCTCTCACAGTTGCTCGCATAAAGATACTACTTTAATGGGACATTTCACGACGACTATCCTTCCGAAACCTATACGACGGTCGCCAGAGCGGACAATACTATTTACTTCACTGCTTCTCACCATTATGAGCTCGCTCAGTACTGAAATAAAAGATGACAACTTTCAGAATACAGCGCTGTCAGTAAACCAGGTGGCGGACACGCATTCTTCAACCTACAACACAAACGGCTATATTGAGAGAAACAGCGAGCTACAGTTGTCGAAAGCATCCGAGAAACCAAGGAACTCTATGAAGCACGTTCGCGTTGCTACCACCGAAAACATTTTGGCACCAGAATTCGATTTATCCCAGAGGTTCAAGATTGTACCCTTTCGACCCGCATCATATATCACGGAGTCTGACGATGACGGCGACTCTACAGCTTACCCTAGCACTAAGCACCGTCGACCTGATGACCCGGCGATAAATCTTCGAGGTCTTGGTAAAGATGTTGAAGCAAACAGTATATATTTGAAGTCACTAGATGGCGCCGCGAGTTCCGGAGATGACCCTGCATCGCCGGAGTATTCTGCCAGTGTTCCAGAATCCAACCAAACACTCAGGCTCAATTTCTTTGAGAACACGGCCTTTCAAAAGTTTGAATGGACGAGTTCTGTTAATACTAAAAGACATCTAACCAGCCACATGACACTGGGAAAGCATCGAACGGCTTGTCCTTCATACAAGGGAAACTCGATTCTTAACTGTTACGATTTCTATGCCGGAATATGCAGTCCTGAATGCCCATGTTGTAAGACTTTCACCTGCTACTGCGGAGGCCCTATACAGCATCCGACGACAAGTCTGAAAGGTAGGTACCGTTGAACCCTGGAAATCGCGAATTACGACGGCCTGAACACTGCAAGGCTGCTGCAAGCACAGTCTTATAGAATTTGTGAAAGCTCAGCGACTCTGAGTGTGCATTGATCGAAAAGAAATGTCCACACTCAAAAGTAGCATGTGATTTGAAGAGCAACAAAGTTGCTTAGGAGCATCCACTGCATGGACATCTAAACATCCTAGCTGTCACAGTGCTGATCAGTTTACATGATAATGATGCACGCGGGTTCACCTGGAAAGTTGTTCTCGGAAGCTGCATTAGAATAATTGCGCAATTTCTGAAGGTATTCTTCCAAAGCATGACTCATCACTTCGGTTCGCACAGTTAGGACCCTATGGAATTAGTAATCCTTCAGACATATCAAAACAGATTGCCTTCCCAACTCAAGAATGACTTGTACTGCAACTGCATCAGCTGTGCATGGGCATAACGTACATGAGATTTTACACCATCTTAGAACTTAGCAGTGGCTCAGCAGTCTTCAAAGCCGGACGGGGAGTTGGTGGTGTCAGGATGAAGCTGTGATGTTCAAATACATAACTTTGGAAAACTTGTGTTTAGTTTTCTTTCAGACTGCTAAGCATGATTAAGACTCCTAAGGGGTTCAGACTTAGGCTTCGGTTACTAACAGCTGCCAGCGCGCTTCTGCCTTGAATGGCTGCCGTTCTTCTAACAGTGCCCATCTGGCACTTCTTGTGCAAGGGATTCAGAAGTATTAGGCGATAGTGGGACTAAAATTATTAGATTTCCAAGGCAGTCCTGAAACTTCTGTAATTTGGCCTTCAGAGACGACAGCCCTTATCGTATGTCAAGCACCCAATTTGTTTTGACAGGTCTATCGATACTCGCAGGTGCTTATCGTTATTCATCCAACAGCAACTTGCGATGCCACGAAGCGTACCTGGTCAGCAAACAAGCATACGACGTGACCTTCTCAGAGTGCGAGAACTCGTGCAGTTTTGATGATAAATGTCGCCACTTTCTATATGCAGCGGGCACTTGCTACAAACATTCAAGCTGCACTTCACATTATGCAAGCGATGGGTTCACCACATACACAAAAATGGAAGGAAATGGTGATCCTGACATAGACGATGGCAAGACTGAAATTGAAGGTATGAGTCACCCAGGGACATATAATCATCGAACTTCACGCACTGCGATTGTGTAAATATAAGGTGCATGTTTTTTAGGCTGGAGCAACGCTTATGTTTCGCGGCGGCGTACCTATTCTCCCTTGATAAAATGCTGTCATCAGTCTGAACAATCATATCCCTCAATCTGCAATATCCGAATCCAAAACAAGCATGAGCGAGAGTGAGCTAGTTATGGGGCTCCATTCTTGTGTACAGGTGGAAGTCTCGGGGATGAAGTTCAAGAAATTCACGAAGTCCCTCAGGTTGTGTATGCAGGTGATTTTGCCACCACAGTTTATTTTGTAACGATGTGCTACAGTGTCATATGTGTGTACTTTTTGGGGATCTTGAAACGTGAGCGCCACATATCACACAGAGATGCCTCAGCTCACATGCAATGTGAAACAATGTCTGTTCAAAGAACATTTGATGTTGCAAACATAGTTTGTCACGGTCATCATCGGTAAGTGAGTGTAATAGCTGTAATGAATTTAGATCCAATTTGGATCGATATTGCTTGAGAACATTCACATGAAGTCCGACTGTGTGACTGTTTGAGCACGTGCTTGGCAGTAGCTGTCGCGTGAATTTTGCATAGACAGAATAATGAGCAGAACACTGTTTGTTTGGGGGTGGGAGGCGGGGAGGGGGGATACATGGTGTTATGCATCCTTCGTTGGGATATGCTCATTGTTCACTGCGATTTCGTCATCTGAATATCTTGGTACTATATCAGCTACCACTTATGGCACAGTGCGGGTATTTGCAAACAGTTATTATGTCAATGTGGGCTCGGGATCGTGTCATAGTTGTGAGGTCGACCAACTCAAGAGAGATCTCTCAACACTTGGAATTGTATATTCCACTTTCACAGGGACCACTTCTGCTGAATGGAGCTCTGGCGACACAATAGTTATTCCAGAGTTTGAGAGTTACGGGTCAGTGCCAAGCTGGTTCTATTCAAATGCTCCTAGTATGCGAACATGGATATACAACGGGGGCAATCTTGTGATATGTGGAACCCAGCGTAGTGTTAATGTGGATATGATGAATACGCTGTTCTCAACCTCGTTTTCCTATTGCGGCGCAACCTGGTGTAGTAATTGTGATGTTTCGTCCAAAACTACATCCTTGGCCGCAAACTCCCGTTTTTATGGCGGTGCAACATATATCACTTCAAGAAACGCTGTTGCCTACATATGCACGTCTAGTGTCCCATCTTCGGCAACAAAGATTTACACATACGGGTCATATACAACTGTCCTAGAGTACCCTTATGGGAGTGGTACTCTTGTGTACCTCGGATATGACTGGTACGATTCAAACAGTTGGAGTAACTGGCGGCAACTCTTGGGGTTCGCAGTTCAAAAGCCAGGTTTGTGAAGCTCCCGGCGTCATGAATGACCCCTTAATCTTATATCTGCGCGTTTTCTGCTACCACGATATTATATTTGGCAGTCAGAGCATAAATGAATGTTTCTTTGATTGCCCACTTGCATCTTCAAGGCAATGGGTATTCATGCCTTTATGTTGTATACAGGCCCAAGTCCACCTCCTCCTCCGAGCCCTCCCCCAAAGCCACCGCCACCTCCTTCTCCTCCTCCTCGTCCACCGCCTCCCCCATCTCCACCGCCTCCCCCATCCCCACCGCCATTGGCATGCTTTTGGAGTGGTTGTGGAAGCTCGTGTGCATATCTATCAACACAGTATAGCAGCCAAAGCTGTAGTATTGGCTATTCTTCATCAACAAATAGGTATTGTTGCTGGAATACTGCACCGTCCCCGCCATCTCCTCCGCCATCCCCACCATTCCCTCCACCTGTTCCTTCCCCACCCCCAAGTCCACCACCGCCCTCTCCACCCCACCCTCCCCCCTCCCCACCCTCCCCTCCATTCCCCCCTCCACCAAGCCCACCACCTCCTCCCTCTCCTCCTCCAAGCCCACCACCTCCTCCTTCCCCTCCACCAAGCCCACCGCCACCTCCCTCTCCCTCCTCCACCAAGTCCCCCCACCTCCATCACCCCCACCTCCAACCATATATCTAACTCAGGGTTCTGGTTCCGGATCAATTTCTGTATACTTCATGTGACAAGCTTCATCAACCTGTGTTGCACTATCAACGTCTTCGACCACGATTAATACAATGAGCATCGAGACTGTGTCTGGTCCCTCAGTTCAATCCTGGTACCTGCAAGGATCTCAAGTGAATGAATTTCAGCTCTGTGGATTTGAGGTCGGGACATATGTATTAAAGGTATGGATGAGTGCCACCATTGCGTATTGTACTATGGCATGCCAGTAGTGTACCACTTCTGTATTGGGCTACTGCAATCATTTTACATTCATATGCAAAGCACAATACATTGTTGCTGCTGTATGACAACAACAACATAGACATCATCATTGGCATCATCGTGAACTGCACTTTATTTGTTGTTTCCGATTCATATTTCTTGTAATTGTGCGTACATGATGATGTCATTGTGCAACAGTGTTATGCCTTCCATGCGCACAGGAGCTCCATCAATATCAATGTATTTTGCCCAGCATTGACATCATTTGATCGATTAGCCACACCAAGAAAGTCGGCCGATGCCTACACAAACCCTAAGCGAAGCACACTAATAAGCACGCACAATAATAAGCACACACGTTGATCCCTGGTGATGGTGCATAGTGCAGCCGTTCTTCTGTGGTTACGTGATGCCAAAGGAGTCGGTCCAAGGATAAGCCATACACATTCTGATCCCTGGTGAGGGTTTGTGGTTATGTGATGCCAATCAAAGGAGTCGGCCCAAGGATAAGCGACACTAGGCACACACACACACACGCCTACTTGGTAGTAGGGAGATTGCCCAGGCACCTCGTGGGGTAGAGGTAGACTGGCTTCAATGCCATAGCTCAGTGCACAGAAAGAGCAGTCACAGCAGAGGTGCTCAGGTGGCTCAGTGAGGCTTAGGATCCAGTTATCCACTGTTAGCTCAAGAAAATCCGGATAAGGTCCTAAGACATATGTGTGCTGAATCATTTGATCCCAAGTATGGGTACTTGGTGCATCCGACATTTTGTGGCTAGCTGGTGCCAAAGAAATAATTCCAGGGATAAGCACAGGAGGTCAGGCGCAATTCGATGGCGGGCGCTCAAGGACTGAAGGATATAACTCAGTCTATTCCTCTCAGCCCCTTGAGACGGCCCTTTGATATACTCAGTGTGTTTTGTTTGGATGGACAAGCTCGCTCTCCTACGACTAGGTTTCGGGGCAGGTTGGAACCACACCCCAGAGGGTGGTGGTTCCGAGCATAGGCTTGGTGGTGGGGAGATGGCTCAGGCAGATTGCTCAGGGGGTGAAGTTAGACTGGCCTCGGCGGCGCAACTTCAGTGCACAGACATAGCAGTACAGTCACAGAGGCGCTCATCAAGTAGCTCGGCGAGGCTCAGGGGGGCACGATTGTTCTCCACTTGTGAGCTCTGGTAGGCGCAGATCGGTGGTGGGTGCGCACGTTCAGATGGGGGCAGCAATCCAGTTCATTATTCTCAGCCCCTTGGGCCAGCCCTTGGGGATTCCGGCCGTGTCGTGGTTGGGAAGCTCTTTTGAGACCAGGCTCTAGGGCAGGTGGAGGGCAGAGGGGTGGTCCAGAGCGTGGGCTTAGTGGTGAAGAGATGGCTCAAGTGGTTTGGGGGCAGAGGTGAACCGCGGCTCCAGAGACACGGTAGCACCGCACTGACGGTGCACAGGCAGAGGGCCCCAAGTGGCTCAGTCCTCAGTGAGGCTTAGGCGGTCCCATTCTTCACTAGTGATCTCTGGCGAAACCGGATAAGTGTCCCGAAGTAGTGTGTGCTGAATCCTTTGATCTCTTGTGAGGTTATCTAGCGCAGTTATTCCTTTCTGGTTATGTGCCTGCCAAAGGAGTGGATCCAAGGATACGCCACACCCACCGGGAGGGCTTGGGACACACAGACATATGCGGGAATGGGACCCCAAGTAGGAGCAGTGCAAAACGACAGTGACAGTGCAAGTGATGTGGTTACAGTGCAAGGGATGTGGAGCGCATTACTCGACAACTCATGTTTGCACCTTCCTTGCAGGGTATTCGGTGCAAGGACGTGAGTATTCAGTCCCATATAGTTGGTGTTGGGGTTAGGGGGTTGCAAGCGCAGATCAATGAAGGGTGTGCAATATCATATGGGTGTAATTCGGTTTGACCATTCTCAGCCCCTTAGGACCGCCCTTGTGAATACCGGCTGTGTCGTGGGTCGACACGCTCTATTGAAGCCAGGCTTTAGGGCAGGTAGGGAGCAAGGGGTTGTCCTGAGCGTAGACTTGGTGGTAGAGAGATGGCTTGAGCAGCTTGTGGGAGGGGCACAGGTGGACCGGCTTTATAGACACAGCAGCAGTGCGCCGGCAGTGCAGTTGCAGATAGATGGGCTCAGGTGGCTTAGTGAGGCTTAGGGGTTCCCATTCTTCACTATAGTGAGTTTCGAAGAATCTGGACAAGTGTCCCGAAGAAGTGTGTGCTGAATCCTTTGATCCCGGGTGCGGGTACATAGCGCAGCCGATATTTTGTGACTATGTGGTGCCAAAGGAATTGGTCCAAGGATAAGCCCACACACACACGTGCACAAGCGGTGCGCCAGTGGTGCGGATGCAGAGGGGCGCGGGTGGCTCAGCAAGGCTTAGGGGGTCCCATTCTTCACTAGTGAGCTCCGGAGAATCCGGATATACAGTGTCCCGAAGTGTGTGCTGAATCCTTTGATCCCCGGCGTGGTTACATAGTGCAGCCGGTCTTCTGTGGCTACGGGGTGCCAAAGGAGTCGGACCAAGGATAAGCACACACAGGGCTTGCATCAATGTGGTGGTAGCGTTTGCCTTCTTCGGTCCGAGGCCGGAAACGGCACTACCTACGCTACATCAGAAGCACGTGTTGATGGACAAAATTGAATGGACGGTGGTGTTGTCCAAGGAAAAGAGCAGTAATTATCAGATGTTGAAGATGTGGATGTCCATCCCCGAGAACCTTTAGGGTCTTTAGGGTTTTGGACACTTTGCAGGGATGAGGCTTACTTCCAGAGATCCAGACCTAGAAGTGTTCATACACCTGGATAGACTCCGCCGGTCGGTGTGCCAGACAGCTACTGCAGGGCTGCTGGGGCAGACACCATGATTGTTCGTCGGGATATGACATGAACCTGGTCAAAGAGTGGCCAAGACTGGTATGGGCGGTCTAGACTCTGTGCATGGAGTGCCTGCCTCCAGAGTACATCGTGGGGGAGATTTCCCAGCGCACAGTATGTACACAGAAGGGCGCTACCTCGGTGGGTGATCGCAGCTCTCATCGGCAGTGCAAGCCTGCATCCTTGGACTTGACAGCGGTCGGTGCCAGACCAAGCAGTGCGCGGCTACTTACAGCATGGAGATGCTTACTCCGAGGGATGAATGTGTGTGGCGCATCCTTGCACTGAGTTCTTAGACATCAGCACACCACAGCAGATCAGCTGCGTGCACTGTTTACTCGCAGCGGAAATCAAAAAGGATTCAGGACACACTTTGGGACACTCATCCAGATTTTCCGGAACTCACTAGTGAAGAGCAGGACCGCCCTCTAAGCCTCACTGGGCCACCTAAGTGCCTCTGCAACTACACTGCCGGCGCACTGATGCGGTGCCTCTGAATCTGGTTCCACCTCTACCCCCTGAGCTGCCCATGGTCATCTCCACACAACCAGGCACACGCTCAGAACCACCACAGCTCCTTGCCTGCCCCAAAGCCTGGTCTCAAGAGAGCTTGTCCACCCATCACACGTCCAGTATTTCCAGGGGCTGTCATATGAAGGGACTGATAATAATAGACAGACAGACTTGCTTGCTTCCTTCTGTCTTCAAGTGCCCACCACCGAAGTGCGCTCGCAACCACATACGTACCCCCAACTGTATGGGATTGACCCCCTTGCGCTGAACTCTACACCCTGTGAGTAAGCTGCAGTCTTGAGTAAGGCGCTCCACACTTGAACTGAAAGCTTGCTTTGCAAATTTTCCTGCTTGGCTTTTCATCCCCACACAATCATGCCTGTGTGTCCCAAGTCCTCCCAGTGGCCGATAGTTCACCAACCGGTCGTCGCCTTCCCGACAGCTGCTCATCACTGCTAGTTCTGGCACGGCCAGTAAGCCTCGCCACGTGGTCAGAGAAGCTAATGAGACGACGCTGTATGTTGCCGTCCAACCTGTTGTATGTTGTCATCGCTGCCCCCGGGCATTGAGGCGCCCGACATGTGTCAGCCCCACTCACTATCCCTCCACAGCTCCACTCACACGTCGCTCAACACCAGCACCCTCCCCACCACTTCTCCCCGTCGCCAACAGCCCCCTCAAGAAGCCGAGCCAACCGCCTGCTTGCCGCCATCAATTGGAGCACCCCTTCCTCGGCCAAGGACATCGCCTGCTCTGTTTTGGCCCCGCGCTACTTCTGACTGCAGACCCCACGCTCTGGGCTCGGCGATAAGATGCTGGTTCTCTCTGCCAAGATATCATGCACGCACGCTCAAGTGATGAGACACGGCTGCTGCTTGCTTGGCTGGGCGGCCCTGGGCCTGCTTGCGCCCACGGACACTTGCGGAGACCAAGCCTCCGCGATATCCACTCCCTGACTCTCTGCTGCCGGATGATTCTCCCACTCTTGCCGGTTGCCGCGCGTCTTCCATACTCTGCAAGAGTGAGACGTGAAGCCATCCATCCTGCCTCGCCTGCCCCACCGAAATAATCCTGCCTGGACTGCACATGTTGCGTTCCCCAGACCTTCGCGTCCCGACACGATGCCCAATTGCCCATCCCACCTGACCTGTGAATCATAGTCCGAGGCCTCAATCACGTCCTCGCAAGCCCTGTTCATCAGTGCAAACCTCTCCACCTCCTCTCGTGGAGCCCCCTCCGTCATAACAATCCGGGTTGGGTCCATGCCTCCACTCACACCCCTTCTACCAGCCCTATGTACAACCACAAGCATCTGCCCGGGCATCGCCCCTGCTGGACCCACACATCACCAGCCCCGCGACCCCTCGCGCCAGCAGCCAGCACAAATGAGAGCAGCTGGATCCAATTCTCCTCCCATCCCATAGAACTGCCAAATGCCCCCTCCTAGTCCTCGTCCTTGCCCCCACGATCGTCATCCACCTGCCCTTAATCTCCCACAGTCTCCTCCACGTATCGCCGCTCCCTGAATCGCTGTTGTGTCGTCTTCACGAATCCAACTGACCCAGGCCCGAGCCCCCATACACCTCCACGCTGAAAGGTACCAATTGCTGCGGGTGCACATCCCCGTACGGCACCACCTTGCTCTCCTCCACCTTCCTTGCTGCTACCCCGCCCTGGAGACTTCATGCCCGCCCCCAGGTGTGCATCCGTCTTCGGTTGCGCACTGGCCAGCCAGCACATCAATCAAACATCACAATCATGTTGCCTGGGTCCCCAAACATCTCGTATTGTCGCGTCTGGACAATGATTTGGCGAGTATAGAGTAAGCCCCACCTGGATAGGCTCAAGAAGAATGTGGCATAACGTCACCCGGTACTCCGATTCGGCCGAGCTGAGCTGCAAGCAAGGCTGGGCAGCACGGATTACCCCTAAAAAAGTCCCGGTCATCTGTTGCATTTCACGCTTTTCACTGGCAAATCTGTTTCTGTATATCATGGAGAAAAGCCGCCGAGGAAGCCGAGATGCCCCCCACAGAACCAGCCAGCCGAAGCCAATTCACAGAGGCATAGACCAGTTAGACACGGGGTGCCCACGCTTTGCCCCTCCCACCCAGGGGGAGCACATCACAAAGTGGAGTCTGGGACGGGGGGAGGGGGGGGACCTTGTACCTCGCTGGGAAACCCTAAAACCTCCAACGCCAAATATCGAGATCTACGGGAGGGGCGGGGGGTAAATCCCCCCAAGTTAAAATATCGAGGTCTAGAATGGCTCTACATTTGTTCCCCTTGCTTCCTCAATCACTCTGGCACCTTCTGCACGACCTCTTGCAAAGTCTGGACAATCATATGGCAAGTCCTTCACTGACTCTGGCCCCCGATATCCTCGGCTCCCACTGTCGGTCGCCGTCCCGGGAAAGAGCTGTCAGCCCACGCAGGCTTGTGCAAGCCCATCCAGCCAAGCCAACCCACCTCCCGGCCGCAGATCCCGCGACGCCTCCTGCATCCTCCTGGCATGCACCTCCGCTGCCACCCGCATCATCTCCGGCGGCACACCCCGCAGCCAGAACCCAAGTCTTAGGCGGGCACAGGAGCGAAGCAAAGTCCCTTGGGCCTGCGCATGCCCGAGCGTGTTCAAGATCATGGGGGGAATGCACAGTGTATAACTCATTTTCCCCCCTCAGTATCTCCGCAGTGAGCGTGTCTGCCCTCCCCACCGGCACTCCCAAGACATCAATGAAGTCCAACTGCCCTTGCACACGTGGCATCCCATCCGCGAAGCAACTGGAATGTAACCCAGGCGAGAAATAAAGCCGCCGACTTCATCGGCTGAACGTCAAGGCCAATCACTCCTGCCTCTTCCACATAATAAGCACCATAGTATGCGAGCGTCATCGCAATTGGAAGACCCATAAGGAAAGTGTCATCCAAGTCGGCAAAGGTCATATTGAGATGTCCCTCCTTCCTGAACCCACTCCGGCACTATCTGCAGTGGGGTGGCCAAGGAAAACGGTCCTGAGGGGTCCGTTCTGCTGTGTGCCCTCCTTCGACTTGACATACTGCATCAGCATCACGAGCCACCAGCACTCCCTACTAACCGAAATGAAAGGTTCACCTCGACCTGGTATAACAAAGGTCTGTCCACGCCCACAGCTCCGGGAAGTCCCGTTCCACGACCGCAAACATCGCCTCACGGTGCACTGCAGTGAGGCACGCGTCCCGTCGCCGCATGTTGTATGCATGCAATGCGGTTATCTGCACGGCGGGGCACTCCCCACACCGACACCCTGTACGCGTTTACGGCATTGCTGTTTGGGGGCAAAGTGCATAATTATCTTACCAGCAGGATCTGCTGGCCCCGGCGGGCCGTTTATGTTCTTGCAGCTTCATTATAGAATACCAGAATGTGAGATATAATAAGAAAACCCTAAAAAGGGCCCCTAGCATTTCTTTGTCCTTCAAAGAGAAATTGTTACAAGCGGAGGTTGCTTGCTGTATTCATAACATTCGGCAATTCGGTGCGAGCAGGTAGCAAATTCTCACCAGCGGCTTGCAAAAGTCAAACGGATGTTTTTCGGTGATAAATGTTTCTGATAACCCTCGCTGGGACTGCTGGTGACTCAGGGCACCGTCACATTCACTGACTCGACTCCGATCAGCAATGCGGAAGGTACAATACATTGCTATCATCCACCGCCACCTCCATCACCTCCTCCACCATCCCCACTGCCCCCTCCATCGCCGCCACCTCCCTCCCCACCACCACCCCGCAAGCCCTCCTCCTCCACCTAGTCCACCCCCAAGCCCTCCTCCGCCTCCAAGCCCCCTCCAAGCCCCCTCCTCCCCTCCCCCTTCCCCCTTCTCCCCCTCCCCCTCCCCTCCTCCTCCACCTCCACCACCTCCACCCCCTCCCCCCCCTCCGCCCCTCCTCCTTGCCCGCCGCCACCTCCTTGTCCGCCCCCACCCCCCCCCACCTCCATCTCCACCTCCCCCCCCATCCCTCCTCCACCCCCCATCCCCACCACCGCCATCGCCTCCTCCCCTCCGCCCTCCGCCACCTCCTTCCCCGCCACCTTCCACCTCCTCCACCACCCCCACCTTCCCCACCACCCTCGCCTCCCCCAAGCCCTCCACCCTCTCCACCTTCTCCACCCCCTCACCTCCCCCTGGTGCTACATTAGTGGACGTCATCACAAGCACTATAAATTTCAACACATTGGACATTTCCAGTTTTGAAGACCCGAGCTTCACTTCCTCGTTTTCTTTAGGTACGAGTGCCAATAGTGGCTGAAACACCATTATGTGTCGGTGTACCATCCTGCTACCTCTTGGATTTTGCAATTCGGATCAATCGGCATTGATGATGGCTCAGGTAGGTCTGTGCCGTTTTGTTTACCTACTGTCACAACTCATGTCAGATTGTCGCAGATAGCTTTGTATGTTCACTTAGTGAGCTGCCATCTCAGATTCAAGATCAAGTAGATGATTGTGTTACTTGTATGCTCACAAAAGTGAATTCAGAAATGCGACTGTAGTTGTAATTAACTTGTACTAATCTCCAGTTTATTGGACCTACAGTTTCAATTTGGAATAAAGTGATCAGCAGATTTTGACGGGGCTACCTTGAGATATTTATAGGATGCTCTTGGATAGATGCAATCATTCTGGAGTTTGGGTAGTGCGACACAACTACACACTCTAAAACATTCCAGTATGCCATGCATACTGACCTGGCAACATCACGCATTTCGATTCACCGTATGTGGTGACGCACAGCCAGAAGGCCATGCATACGATTAAGCATTTGTCATACAGATACCTACTAATTGGTTATCATTCCAGCATTCTTTCACCGGAAACTGTGCCCGTTTCTTGTTTACACGATTGTTGTTGTGGAATAGTGTATTTCAAAAGCAAATTCAAAGCCGTTGATACTCGCCGTAAAGACAGAATAAACATATCGGACGCGCTCCAACCAAGCACTCCACCGACCTAGATCAAGATGCAGAGCAGAAATTGAATGTTTGCGGTATAGTTGAATCACGCAATGATCATGTTGATGAGGCTAGTGTGCTGCTGCTGCGCTTATTGTTGTAATGTTAATAAGATTTCACCCTGTTGCGCGAGTGTGGATGTGCACAACAGGTTTTCAGGAGGCCATGGCAATAGAGGCGAAAGTATCCACCAACGAGGTTTATATTCTTGAGATTTTCAGCTCTAGCGTCTCTGTGAAATCAGAAGTTCATTTTATCCCGCATGTTGCCAGTGCTGATGCTAGTGCCAGTGTTTTTGCTAGCACACTGTCGCAATCACCCAGCAACGTGTTCGTAAACAGCTCAAGTATGTCAAGCTACACTTCAAACATGACATCAGCAACCGTCGTCTACACTAGACCGATATTCATTTATTCCCCACCCCCTTCACCACCCCCTCCACCTCCCCACCCTCCACCTCCCCACCTCCACCTCCACCTCCCGCCTCCACCACCCCCGCCTCCACACCCCCACCCCTCCACCCCTGCACCTCCCCCGCCTCCACCTCCGCCGCCACTTCCTCCACCTCCCCCCACCCCCACCTCCATCGCCTCCGCCTCCTCCGCCACCCCCACCACTGCCACCACCTCCATGGCTGGGACCCCCATGCCTGGTGCCGTGGTGCCCTTGCCCGGTGTCAAGGTTCTTGGGATTCCGGTTGGGTCAGACCAGTGGGTTGCTGACAAGTGCGTTGAGATGGCGTTGGCTGCGGGGGCCATCCTCCCTAAGCTGGCAAGGCTTGACGACCCGCAGGTGCAGCTTCTGCTGCTGCGGTTCTGCGCCCACCCCAGGTTCATGCACCTGGTTCGAGGGGTCCCGCCTCACCTGCTCGCTCATGGGGCCCTGGCCCATGATAATGGTATCCAGGAGTGCCTCCAGGAGGTTGCTGGGAGCCCCTACCCGTTGGGGGAGGAGGCGGTGGCCCTCAGCCAGTTGCCTACCAGGTGGGGGGGACTTGGCCTCTCTTCGGCGCAGCGCCTGGCCCCTGCTGGGTGGCTTGGCTCCTGGGCTCAGGTGTGGGGCAAGATGGTGGTCCTGTTCCCGGCAGTTAGGGACATGCTGCCGCACCTTGGGGCCCCGGAGGATACGGAGGTTGGGGGGCACCCGCTGGCGGCAGGCTTGACCGCGGCGATGGAGGATGTGCGGGGTGCGCGGGCTCGGGTGGTGGCGGCCCTGGGGGTTGGGCACTCTGTGCCGGAGAGTTTGCGTGTGCCCGAGGCGGCGCCGGTGTGGGGAGGGTTCGGCTCTAGTCAGCCAACGCGTCAGAAGGAGCTTACCAACTATCAACATGGTTCCGACTGGCTGCGCTTGTTTGAAGGAGCAAATTCTTCCGTCCGGGCTCGGCTACTCAGCCTCTCCCGAGATGGTGCTACGGCGCATCTCAATGCCCTCCCCAGTGACGGTGGGTTCCGTATGCGCCCCGATGCTGCGGTCATCTCACTTTGTCTCCAGCTGGGGGTCTCGATCCCCCTGGTCCGGGAGGTCTCGGCGGTTGGGACGGGCCGGTGTGCGTGTGGTGCTGTGGTGGACGGCTTCGGCTATCATTACTTGGCCTGCAACCGACGTGGTATGTTCACCTATCGGCATGACGCTGTCCAGGATGTTCTCTACGAGATGTTGCGCAAGGTGTTCGACCCGGCTTCCGTGAAGCGTACGCACACCTATCACCGGAGTTACTCGCCCCGGTGGAGGCCCGACATCACGGTCCTTAACTACGATGGCCGGGGGAGGCACCTCATCATTGATGTTGCAATTGGGTTCCCGTGCGCTCCGACCTACGTGGAGGGAGCGGCCAGGGTTCCGTTGCACACGGCAGCAGCGATGGAGCGGCGCAAGGTGGAGACGTATGGTGATGTGACTCCGCACAGGCTGGTTCCCTTCGCTGTGGAGGTCTTTGGTGGGCTTGGGGCTCAGGCCAGGCAGCTTTTGCAGGACTGTGAGCGCAGACGGCAGGATCGGCGAGGACCGGAGTTGGCGACGGCGACTTGGTCCACACCGACCTTCGCCTCCTACTGGGGACAGAGGATCATGGTGGCGATGCACGGGGCGCAGGGCTTTGGGCTCCATGGCCGAGCCCTTGAGGACTACCCTCAGTAGAGGGTTTCCCTTGGTAAAGCTCATTTTGCGCATGACTTCTTTGTTGACATGTGTCGATATTGTGTCGAGATTGTGTGACATGGTGGTTATTGCGGAAGTGACCTCCACCACCTCCTCCTCCACCGCCTCCACCGCCTCCTCCTCCCCCGCCACCACCGCCTCCACCCCTCCACCTCCACCTCCACCTCCTCCTCCCTTCCCCACCACCTCCAAAGCCGCCTCCACCTTCACCTCACCTCCCACCTCCCCTCCCCACCTCCAATGCCTCCACCACCGCCTCCTCCTCCCTCTCCACCCCCGCCCCCGCCCCCACCCCCCTTTCCTCCACCACACCACCTCCACCCCCCACCTCCCCACCATTGCCGCCTCCCACCTCCACCCCCCTCCGCCCGCCTCCACCCTCCACCGCCTCCACCTCCGCCTCCGCCGCCTCCGCCACCCCCACCACCACCGCCCCTTCCACCTTCCTCCTTCACCATGTGTAGGTCCTTACACTCCTGATTGTTCACCACCTCCACCATCACCTCCCCTCCCCCACTCCCTCCACCTCCCGCCTCCCCGCCTCCGCCCCCCGCCTCCGCCTCCCCCATCTCCACCTCCACCCGCCCCCCGCCTCCTCCATCCCACCCCCACCGCCTCCTCCGCCACCACCCACCCCCGCCTCCGCCGCCTCGCCCGCCTCCCACCGCCACCTCCACCTCCACCTCCACCCCCGCCTCCCCCGCCTCCCCCACCACCTCCCCCACCTCCACCCCCATCACCTCCCGCCGCCCCCCGTCACCACCCCACCCCCACCGCCTCAGCCTCCTCCACCATCCCCACCTCCCCCGGGCACGGTTCTTACCAAGACAGTCACCTCAACCATCTCATTCTCTGCCTTGGAGCACTCCTCGTTTGACGATGGATCCTTCAACTCAGATTTTTGCTCAAACTTTTCAAGCGTCATGGCCACTGCAGCGGGAGTGGAGTCAGCCGACGTGGAGATTTTCAGCATCGCGCCGGGAAGCACAGCGGTGTGGTCATGCACCTTCTTCCATCCAGGCTTATCTGCCACTGCGCATTTGGCTTTCTCCGATTTGCTTGCCAATCACACTGCTGCCATCTTTTTGGGAAGCCAGTGGTCACAGAAAAAGAAAAAAAAAAGAAAAAAACCACGCCCGTCGGGCGTATGAGTAAATTGATTTCCCCGGCCCTACTCTGGGCCGGACCGCCCCGAGTGGCGGCCATGTTGGGACAATTTATACTGGGTGGTTCTTGTCTTTCTCCTCCTCTTGTTTTCCTTGTCTGAGCTTTCTGTATAGCTGGTAGGTGCTGTGTGCATAGTTTACTGTCAGGTCGTGTATTCTCTGTAGTGCCTGTGTGGCTTCTTTTCTGTTGAGTCCAAGTTGCTCGAGTATGTCTTGGTTGTGTTTGTACACCGTGCCTGTTCTGCCCACTGCAAACACATGAAGTTTGGCACGGAATCCGTGCCTGCGTAGCAATTGTAGCAGCGGTCCGTATTTCTTGTATTTTTCCAGGAGTTTGGGTCCCCATTTTTCGTCATCGGTGTGGGCCACTTCAATGAGGTGTAGGTTTCTTACCCTTGCTGGTGCTTCCTGTTGTGTGCATTCCCATCCGTCCTCCAGGTCTTCTAGACCCTCTATCATGACTATGTCTACAAAACTCGGTATTGTGTCGGGCCCATCGTTTCTGCCTGGGTTGTCCTTCCCGTCGTGTCTGCATTGCCCCCTGGTGAGTATGTAATTTGGGAGTACCCTTGGCTTAATCCCTGGGTCCCTCTTTTTTCCAGTGTAGGCGAGTACTTTGCATCCCCCTTTCCTATGGTGGTCAAGTATGTGTTTTAGCTCATCTGCGTGGGCATCTGCCCTGTCCGTGAACATCCCTCGCATTTGTGGGTTGTTGCATCCACCTAGGGCATGCCCTACCCTCATGAGGAAGCCCTTTGCGTAGTCCACCCCTTTGTGTCCGCATCCTTCCAGGGTGCACTTCCCGTTTCCCTCCGGCTGAGTTTTTCGCCGTCTCATAGTCTTGTGCTGGCAGTATTCTCAGTCTGCATTTGAGTATTGTTTTTCGTACCGCAAATGTGGCTCTTTTCCAGAAGCCGTTCGCTACTTTGTGTAGTGGCGTGTCTCCTTTGAGGTGCTTCATTGTTTCGTTCAGCCAGCTGTCTGTGGTCCCGCCCTCCTGAACCGAGGGGGCGTTCCTTTTTTCCGTTCTGCTGTGTGCCATATCGTGTTTTCGCTGTATCCATCTTGTTCTGGGCATCGGGTCCTCCATTACTGCATGGACTCTGGACTCCTCTGTGACACGGTCATGGTGAGCTTGTCTTTCTTTTGTCGGCTCCCCTTGTGGCTTTTCCCGCTGCTCAATGAGTTCATTTAGCATGTCAAAAATTTCATCGTCATTTTGTACCTCTTGGGTCACTTCTAGTTTCTCCGCGAGCTCGTTGAGTTCCTCAAATATTTCCTCCCCTTCGGAGGGTGGGGGTGGTGTCCCTGCGGGTTCGGGTTCGTCTCCTCGGGTGGGGTCCCCTTTGCCCTCTGTTTCTTGGTATTCTTGGTGCTCCTGCACCTCCCGCATAAGGAGCATCTCCTCTTCCTCCGTTTGTTCCATCATGGCTTTTATTTGCCTGTCTTCTTCGTCCCGGGTCTGGTTGGCTTGCTGCTGCTGGTTGGGTACCGGGTCCCGTATTGTCGTTTGTTCCTCTTCAGTTTGTTGCGCTTGGTCATGGTGCGCCTCCCATCTGAAGCTGCGCTCAGTTTTCAGTTGGTGGGTCCAGGTTGAGGGTTCTCCCTGGAGGTCGGTCATTTTTGCTGAGAGTCTACTGTTTTCTTGGGCTTGCCGTTCACGGAGTAGTGTGGTTACGTACTTTTGTACCGCGAGTTTTCCTTTTAGCTCTCTGCTGTTCGAGTCTTCGTCTGGTATCATGGGCTTGACTTTTATTGTCTCGTTATTATCCCACGCTTCCGTGAGGGTTCCCGTAGTACAGGCTTGTTTGGCTGCCTCGTCGGCTTTTTCGTTCCCCACAATTCCCGTGTGTGCCTTGACTTTTAGCAGTGAGACAGTGTGTCCTGCTGCTACTAATGCCTCAATGTTGACCAGTATGGCATACAGGAGGTCTCTTTGCTGGTGGTGTTCCATGTTGTGGGGTTTCGTTCTCATGCTCTCCAGTTGTCTAATGGAGTTGGCACTGTCCGTGCAAATGGTGAGTCCGTTGCCACTTGGTGGTGGCGGGAGCGTCACCGCTTTTTGTATGGCGAGAAGTTCCGCTCTGTTCACCTCTTGGTCTTCGCCTTCCCATCGAATCATGTGGGCCTCCCCTTCCCCGGTCCTGGGGTCCCATACCGCAGCTCCTGAGGCCCATTCTTTGCCTCCTTCTTCTGTTTCTATTTCTCTTTTGCTCCCGTCCGTGTAAAGGTACGAGGTTGCCTTGTGTGCCCTTAGAGGGGAGGGGTATGTCAATTGGGTTGGTGTGTTCCTCGGGGCTTGGTTCCTGGGGTCCTCTGTTTGGTCTCTTGTCAATTCCCATCTCCTTCCTTGGGCTCCCGGTTCGTGTTCGGGCCAGAAGTCAGTGGGGTATCTGACAACTTTTGACCTCGCTACTTTGTCCCATATCGTTTGGGCGTCATTCTGTCTTGTAAGCCTGGTGTGTAAGGTGTTGGCTTCCACCACCTGTTGTACGGTGGGGGGGTGTATGTTCCATTTGCCTCCTCTGCTTCCGGGGAGGAGTTCCCATTTGGCTGGTCCTTCTTCCACGTGGAGGTGGCTGTCCTCCCACCAAGTTTCCACTTCCGCTTGTACGTTGCAGCACTGGGGGCAGAGGTCGTTCCTCAAATGTGGCCCTGTGCTGCACATTCTTCCCATTGCATTCGTCATGTCCTTTGTCTTAATTTCCGGGAGTTCGTATCGCTGCCATGGTCTTGTGTCCACCACACAGTCTACACTGGGGGTGCGTACTTCTTGGTTTGGTTCATTCGCATCGTGTAGGTTTGCCTCCCTCATCGGCTGTTTGACAGCTGAGGTGGTGCGGACCTTACTTTGCGGGCAGGTTGTGAGTGCCCTCCTTATACAGTCTGCGGCAGTGTCTGGGTCCCCGCAGTGTGCTTGCCATCCTTCTTTGTTGGCCACTATCAGCACCCGGAGGTTCCAGTTGCATTGTTTCGCTTGTTGGTGGGTGGCACCCATCCAGTGGTCAGGGGGTAGAAATGTGAACTTGCCTTGTGGTATTTCTAATAGTTCGTGTATTAGGTGCCCCGCATGTGCATTGTAGAGCTTCCTGTACGGGGTTTTCTCATATGTCGGGTACACCCCGACCCCGAACACCGGTTCTTGTGTGGTGGTGGCCGCTATGGCAAAGTCCAGTGCCTTTTTGAGGTCCTGTGGCGTGTATTCTGGGTTGAACTGGTAGGCTCCCAGTTTCATCCAATTTGCTGTCCAGGCCGAGCCTCTGGCCCCGAACACCTTGTCTCTGTCATACTTGGCGTAATACGTTGTGGTGTTGTGGTGGACATTGAGGGGTGAGGCGAACAGTTCGGTGGTAATTCCGAATGCCTGTTGTAGTGCCCTTTGCATCTGGGCAGGGAATGTCCAATGGTTTTGCAGGTTCTTTTTCCGTTCTTCCTTTTCTTCTTTGCTTGAGTACCTAATGAGGAGGTGCCCTATTTCCTCCTCGAACGTGGAGACCTGTATTTTGTGGTCCTCCCACATTTCGGTGCGTAGTGTACTCTGGTGTGGGGTTTGGTGGTGTGTGGTACCCACTGCCTGGGTGTACCTTTCGTGTAGTCTGAGAAGCTTTTCTTTCGTGAGGGTGCCTATGTATTTCCCATTCCTGTGGTAGCTGTGGGCGAGTTCCCCCTCCAGTCGTATCTGGCAGTGGTGCCCTCTGTTGTCCACAATGTCTTGTTCTGGGTTGGTTTCTGTCGGGTCCAGTGTTAGGTTCTCTGCATGTAGTGTGGGCCAGGCCTGCCCCAGGTGCGGCCTCCCGGCCAGTATTTCTTTGAGGCCTGTGGGGTGGGTCACCTGGGAGCCCCTTGCTCGCAGTCTTCTATTCAGGGTTAGGAAGGTGGTCGCGCTTTGGCCCCTTCGTTTGGCTAGTTTCAGGTAGTCGGTTATGGTCTCCCTTGTACTCCAAGAGTAGGAGTCATCCCCCTCTGAGTGTCTCCACTGGGTTCTGTACTGCGTCACTAGGGAGTGTGGGTCTGTTGGGTCAACGAGTAGGGTCCTCATTGCCACAATCTCTTTCGGCTTGTCAATCGTTCGGCCTTTCTCGAAGCCTGTCTCAAGCTTTTCGGCCATGGGGTCTATTTCATCTATCCATTTGGTTTGTGAGCGTGTGTGGAGGGGCTGGGGTTCTTCCTCTTCCTCCCCCGGTGTCGGGCCGGTATTCTCCGTTTCGTTAATCCTTGTGAGCGGGTGCAGGGAGAGTTGCCTGTGAATCTCTTCCCTGGGGACAAGTCTCGCCTCCCATTCCGTCATTTTTGCTCTCAGCTGCTCCGAGTCGAGGCGTGGGAGGTTAGTTCGTATTGCGTGGGAGTCCAGCGGTCCCTCCCTGGGCATGTTCCTGTATTGTTGCTTCAGTCGTCTGTTTGTAGGACTGTCATAGAAGTCCCCCGGTTTCGCTATGTCCCTCGGTTGGGCTTCACATAGGTATGGGTATAGGTGTGCCAGGCCTTTTGCTATGGCACTGCGGTCTGTGTTGAGGGTTGCATCTGTGCATTGTTCCCTGACATTCACCTGGCTAATCGCATGTTGGCCATCTCGGGTAGTGAGGAGCGCTAGGTCCGGGAAGTGTGCAAAAAGTTTGAGGCACGTTGTGAAATTTATCGCAGTTGGTGTGTCCTTGGGTATTGTGACCCTGGCAGTCTGGTCTGTGCACATTGCCTGCCAGTCTGGAGGCGTCGGTATGTCTCCATCAATTATTTTGCCTGCTTTCGTATTTCTTGTTGTTCCCTCCATTTCTTTGTCGGACTTCCTTCTGGTCGCCCCTTCTAGCTGTTCCATTATCTTTGGTATTGGGGTTTGGAGTTGTCTGAGCATCCCCTCCGTCCCCTGGGGCGTAATGTTGTATCTGAGTAGGGCATTGAGTTTCCTCAGTGTGTTGTGTTTTGTTTGGTGCCCCCCCCAGAGTTTGTCGAGGTCTGTACAGTTCCTGCGTGTGGTGCTGTGGTATTCTACCAGTCCTCTAGTGGACCTGCTGACATGGGGCATTCTGAGTCTCGACTTTAGGTTTATTTGCCTCCAAGCCGGGCCCCGTACCGTCCCCTTGTCTTCTTCGCTGTGCATGGCCTCCAGTAGTCCGCTCCAAATCGACTGGGCGTAGACTGCCTGGAGTGGCACCATTCCCAAGCCGTACTTTTCCTTTTCCTGTGTGGTGAAAATGTTTGGCGTTCCGTTGCGGGGCAGGCCTTGTATATTTTTTGTGGCCCCCCCTATTATTTTGTTGAATTCGTCTATTTCGCCCGCTGTGTACAGCCCTAGGTGTAATCCATATCTGAATTTCCCCAGTATTGCGGAGTGAAGGGAGTATTCCTTTTGGTCAGGTGTCAGAGGGGAGCGCAGTAGAGCTTGTATTCTGTGGTTCATCTCTTCCTTAGCGGCCTCTTTTTCCTTGTCCCACCTGCCTGTGAATGCAAGTAGTACTCCCAGGTATTTGTACGTGTCGTCTGGCTTGAGTACTTTGAAGTGGCTTAGCTTGCCGTCCAGTCCTAGCATTTTGAGGTCTTTGTGGAGTTGTTCAGGTATGGAGACCCCATTTTTTATGCCGGTTATGGCTGACTTGGTGAGGTTAATTCGGAGTTCGCTCCACTGTGAGAATGCCTGCAGTTTGTGTAGCTGAGCTCTCATGTGGTGAATCGTAGGGCACAGTATGAGTAGGTCGTCGACGAACGCCCCTGCTGTCGTCCTGAGGGGGCCTAGCCTTTCTTGTTCTGCTGCATACTTGTGTTGGTACCCATGCTCTCCCACTTCAAGCCATCTTAACAACGGTTCCTGGTATATTATGAAAAGGAGGGGACTCATGCTGTCTCCCTGGAGGAGTCCTCTTTGCACCTGTACAGTTTTGTGTGAGGTTTCCCCTCCTACTCTGGTGTTCATGGACATTGTGTCATGGCTTTGTGTACCTAGGACATCCCGCACCACCTGTGTGAGTTCGTCGGGAATTCCAAGGTACTGCATCGTTTGGAGTAGTTTGTCGTGGTCCACTGAGCCGTACGCGTTTTCGAAGTCTACATACAGGCCATGTAGTTCTCGTCCTGAGACGTTTGCATCCTCAATCGCGTTGGTTACTCTGGTGAGTTGTCGAAGCGTGTTCCTTTTTTCCCTTGAGCCTTCCTGAGCCTGGGCTAGTATTCCTTGCGTTTCGCAGAACGTGGAGAGCATGCTTGCTATCTGTGAGGTGTACAGCTTGAATACCCCTTCGAGCAGGGCTATGGGTCGGTAATTTTGCTGTAAGGTGACATCCCCTTTCTTGTGGTGGAAGCAGAATGTCCCTTTTTCCAGGTGAGAGGGACATGCTTGCTGTTCCACATTTCCAGCATGAGTGCGTGTAGTGCATCATGGAAGTCCTCTGGCATGTACTTAAGAATTTCGTTCGGGGTCCTGGTGGGGCCTGGTGCTTTGTTGTTGTTTAGGGTGTGTACCGCTTTGCTGTAGCCCTGTCGACTTATCGTGAGGTCCAGCCCACTGGGGTCTGGTCTTGGCAACTTTATGAGGCGCTCCCTGTGAGCTGGGTCTTCCCATGGTGGAGGTTTCGAGTCGGGTGGACTTCGGTGCTCCATCCTGTATGGTGCCGAGTGGGCCATGTGGTCTGCTAGTGCGTTAGCGATGTTCCCGTGGCCTACAGCCAGGCTGCCCTCTCTGTCCTGTAGAGCCTGTATGTTCGCCGTGGGGGCATGGCCTGTTTCTTGTGCCTTGGTATATATCCTTTTGTGGTATCTTTTTTGGTTGTTCCAGTATTCCTTTACTGTTTTGTTGTTGTGTCTTTGCTTGGCTTGTTGCCAGTGCTGCTTTACTACCTTGTGCGCTGCCGACCTTTCTTTTTTTGACTCCTCAGTAAGCCACGACACCCACTCTTTTGCATCTGCATTGTCCCTGTCCGTTGGGCCTTTCATTTCTCCCTCTTTCAGGCTTCTAAGGGTTGAGTGTTCCGTGTGCGGGTTTCGTAGGTGTCGTTTGGTTTGCTTGTGCTCCCGCATCTTGAGTATTGCGGCGTCCCTTTCCTTTCTGTCCTTTTTGCTCATCAGCAGGTCTTTTCCCACTCGGTTGGAGGTGCCTCCAACTATAGTAGTTGGCAGTTCGTCGTCCTGTAGCGCATATTTATTCGCCTCGGTGAGTATGTTTAGTACTGTTTCCCCTGCTCTGTCTATGGTGGCGTGTGCCACTTGCCTGTTGTCCTCTTCCCTGCACTGTGTGGCCATCTCTGTTATGCGTTTCAGTTCAGCGGTTCTGGCATAGTCGTGTGTCCTGAGGAGGACGCCTTGGAGTGTTTCCCTGTGTGTTTTGTTCAGGGGCGTGTTCAGCTTTACATGCCCTGGTTGGGGGTCGCGGTCCACATATGGCTCGTGGGTGCCTATGCTGTCCAACTGGAGGGTTGCTAGGCTCACCATCTCGTGGTCACTCGTATGGTGCCGGGTGAGGTGTGTGGTGTCCCCCATCTCGTATTGCGCCTGCTTGTTCCTCGGTGCAAGCCATCTGTCAATGTTCCTGTGTTTCGCCCAGTTAAGTGTGGTATCGACTGGCGGGCCTACATTGTGGAGGTCTAGCTCCTCCGCAAGTTTCGCCCATTGCTTGTCAGTTTTCGTCATTCCTCTACCTGTGCTGGTGTTGCTCGCATTGAGGTCTCCTCCTATGACCACATGTTCGTTCTCCTTTCCCGCAGTTTTCCTGAGCAGGTTGGTTGTGTATTTGAGTATTTTGTCCCTGGTTTTGCACTCCTCTGCCCCTGGTGGGTTGTAAATGCCTAGCACATGGTACATCACCTTTCCCGGTAGGTGCAGCACCACATGTAGGAGGTATCCCTCGAGGTGTCTCGCAGGGACTACATGGTGGTTGTGTGCGTGGCTGTAGGGGTTGCCGAGGAGTATTGCCACTCCTCCTTTCATTGCCTGTTCAGCCGTGCCTTCTGCTTTCTGCACCTCAGTTTTGGTGCCTATTGCAGTGTATTGCATGTCTCTGAATCTTCTCATTACACTGTCGTGTGCATGTTTCACTTCCGTGAGTACAATTACTTGTAGACTCTGTTGGTTTTGGCTTCTTTTGTTAATGACCTCGGCAAGGTCAAGGCAGGCATCACTTTGTCCCGCCACATTCCATGTGAGCATGTGTAGACGGTCCTTTCCTATGTCAGTCTTTGTTGGCTCTGTGAGAGGGGTTTGGTATTCTCGGGAGTCCTGGCACGCCTCTGGTGTTTCCAGACGTGTGTCCACAAATCTTTCCCATCTTGCTGTTGGTTCGTCCTGTGTTTGCTCCCATTCTTCGTTTAGGTGGGTTTCCTGTGCTTGCTGCTCCTCAGGTGTCTGCCCGTCATTACCTGGGGGTGTTGTGGGGGCTAATCTATGTAGCCATTCCCATAGGCCTGGTTGCTTCGTAGTAGTTTTGCGTCCCCTTTCCTGGGTTTGTGGTGCCTGTTTTCCGGCCTCTAGGTTTGTGTTCAGGCCATCCGCAGGCCTCTGGGTCTCTGCCGCTCGCTGGCTTTCCACCCGCGTCCGGCTTTGCCCCTCGGCAGTGGTTATCATCTCTTTTACTGGCTGCTGTATGGACTTTCTATAGGCGGTTATCGCCGTTCTGTCGGTGGCCCCCCATTTGCTGACTGCCTCGTTGAAGTGGGTGGGCCAATGCCCCCCTGGGCATGTTTTTTGGTAGTGCATCCAAGCTTCTGCGGCCATCAGTACCCATACCCCGCAGCTGTATTGGTCCTGCGCGCTTTGGTTGCCCACATTCATCAATTCCACTGTTACTTGTTTGTTGAGTGTCTCGGCCAGGTGCTCCGTCCAGTTGGTTATTTCCGCTGTTAGCCTTTTGGTGTTGCGTGACGTTGCATTGGTTCTCCCATTCGAGGAGTCATATATCCAGAACTTCAGTTTGCCATTTCCTTTGTCTGGTCCGGCCAGCACTGCCCTCCAGTGTTTGCCATCGCAAACCGGTATGCAGAAGCCCCGGGAGTTCCCGAGTAGCTGCAGTGCCTTCGTTGTGTGCGGTTCTCTGTTGTTACCCGGTTTCAGTGTTTCTCTCATTGTGGCTATTACCAGGGGGGGCAGTGGGTCATCTTCATACAGTGAGTGGGCATGTTGCATTTGGAACATGTTCAGTCGGCCTTTCTTTTCGAACAGTCCCTTCGTAGTGGTGTTGTACGGGTACAATTCCGTGTGGTTCTGACTCCCCCCGCCCGTCATGTTTGTTTTCCAGCATCGGGTGTGCCGCCTCATCCTTTGCTCAATCTCCCGCATTAGTGGTCTGCCTCTTGTTGGGGTGCCTTCCTTTATCGCGGTTACTGCGTGTTCCGGTCTCCTTGTTCTAACTAGGAAGGGTTTACCGTTACGGTAAATTATCTTGAGTAATTTGTAGCCATGGGGTGGTCGTGTCCACCGTGCCGCTGCATTCCTCGCTGTGGCCCGTTTTCTTCGTGTTCTGCGGCTGCGCGTTATGTTGTTGCTGTTCGTGTTGTGTGTTCCCCACATGCGACCAATTTTCCTACTTGTTGTTAGTGTAATCATCAGTATAGCGAGTATCGGGGTTATGGCAAATGCAGCGTTCCATAGTGGCCTGGTAGCTTCGTGTCGTGCCCCCCTTGGGTAGTGTGGTTCTGCTCCATGTCGTGTTGCTCTCGGGTTGTGTGGTGCTGCTCGCATTCGTGAGTTTATGGTTACAGCGTTACATTGCCCTAAATCCCTTTCTGTAACACCCCTAGCACTTTTCCCAGGGTGGGCCCCGTTTTTTATGTGTATTTTCGTGGTTGTGTAAAAATTTTTGGGCGTTTGGGCGTGTTTTCGAAAAAAGGTTGTTTTTACGTGGAGCAATTTCGGGAATTCGCTTGTGGTCGAATGTCGGCAGTTTGCTCTCATTTTTTGTGTGTGGCTGCCTCCCACTCTTCTTAGCATATTCCCAAAGTTTTTCGGGAGGCCGCACCTGGGGCAGGCCTGGCCCACACTACATGCGGAGAACCTAACACTGGACCCGACAGAAACCAACCCAGAACAAGACATTGTGGACAACAGAGGGCACCACTGCCAGATACGACTGGAGGGGGAACTCGCCCACAGCTACCACAGGAATGGGAAATACATAGGCACCCTCACGAAAGAAAAGCTTCTCAGACTACACGAAAGGTACACCCAGGCAGTGGGTACCACACACCACCAAACCCCACACCAGAGTACACTACGCACCGAAATGTGGGAGGACCACAAAATACAGGTCTCCACGTTCGAGGAGGAAATAGGGCACCTCCTCATTAGGTACTCAAGCAAAGAAGAAAAGGAAGAACGGAAAAAGAACCTGCAAAACCATTGGACATTCCCTGCCCAGATGCAAAGGGCACTACAACAGGCATTCGGAATTACCACCGAACTGTTCGCCTCACCCCTCAATGTCCACCACAACACCACAACGTATTACGCCAAGTATGACAGAGACAAGGTGTTCGGGGCCAGAGGCTCGGCCTGGACAGCAAATTGGATGAAACTGGGAGCCTACCAGTTCAACCCAGAATACACGCCACAGGACCTCAAAAAGGCACTGGACTTTGCCATAGCGGCCACCACCACACAAGAACCGGTGTTCGGGGTCGGGGTGTACCCGACATATGAGAAAACCCCGTACAGGAAGCTCTACAATGCACATGCGGGGCACCTAATACACGAACTATTAGAAATACCACAAGGCAAGTTCACATTTCTACCCCCTGACCACTGGATGGGTGCCACCCACCAACAAGCGAAACAGTGCAACTGGAACCTCCGGGTGCTGATAGTGGCCAACAAAGAAGGATGGCAAGCACACTGCGGGGACCCGGACACTGCCGCAGACTGTATAAGGAGGGCACTCACAACCTGCCCGCAAAGTAAGGTCCGCACCACCTCAGCTGTCAAACAGCCGATGAGGGAGGCAAACCTACACGATGCGAATGAACCAAACCAAGAAGTACACACCCCCAGTGTAGACTGTGTGGTGGACACAAGACCATGGCAGCGATACGAACTCCCGGAAATTAAGACAAAGGACATGACGAATGCAATGGGAAGAATGTGCAGCACAGGGCCACATTTGAGGAACGACCTCTGCCCCCAGTGCTGCAACGTACAAGCGGAAGTGGAAACTTGGTGGGAGGACAGCCACCTCCAAGCGGAAGAAGGACCAGCCAAATGGGAACTCCTCCCCGGAAGCAGAGGAGGCAAATGGAACATACACCCCCCCACCGTACAACAGGTGGTGGAAGCCAACACCATACACACCAGGCTTACAAGACAAAATGACGCCCAAACGATATGGGACAAAGTAGCGAGGTCAAAAGTTGTCAGATACCCCACTGACTTCTGGCCCGAACACGAACCGGGAGCCCAAGGAAGGAGATGGGAATTGACAAGAGACCAAACAGAGGACCCCAGAAACCAAGCCCCGAGAAACACACCAACCCAATTGACATACCCCTCCCCTCTAAGGGCACACAAGGCAACCTCGTACCTTTACACGGACGGGAGCAAAAGAGAAATAGAAACAGAAGAAGGAGGCAAAGAATGGGCCTCAGGAGCTGCGGTATGGGACCCCAGGACCGGGGAAGGGGAGGCCCACATGATTCGATGGGAAGGCGAAGACCAAGAGGTGAACAGAGCGGAACTTCTCGCCATACAAAAAGCGGTGACGCTCCCGCCACCACCAAGTGGCAACGGACTCACCATTTGCACGGACAGTGCCAACTCCATTAGACAACTGGAAAGCATGAGAACGAAACCCCACAACATGGAACACCACCAGCAAAGAGACCTCCTGTATGCCATACTGGTCAACATTGAGGCATTAGTAGCAGCAGGACACACTGTCTCACTGCTAAAAGTCAAGGCACACACGGGAATTGTGGGGAACGAAAAAGCCGACGAGGCAGCCAAACAAGCCTGTACTACGGGAACCCTCACGGAAGCGTGGGATAATAACGAGACAATAAAAGTCAAGCCCATGATACCAGACGAAGACTCGAACAGCAGAGAGCTAAAAGGAAAACTCGCGGTACAAAAGTACGTAACCACACTACTCCGCGAACGGCAAGCCCAAGAAAACAGTAGACTCTCAGCAAAAATGACCGACCTCCAGGGAGAACCCTCAACCTGGACCCACCAACTGAAAACTGAGCGCAGCTTCAGATGGGAGGCGCACCATGACCAAGCGCAACAAACTGAAGAGGAACAAACGACAATACGGGACCCGGTACCCAACCAGCAGCAGCAAGCCAACCAGACCCGGGACGAAGAAGACAGGCAAATAAAAGCCATGATGGAACAAACGGAGGAAGAGGAGATGCTCCTTATGCGGGAGGTGCAGGAGCACCAAGAATACCAAGAAACAGAGGGCAAAGGGGACCCCACCCGAGGAGACGAACCCGAACCCGCAGGGACACCACCCCCACCCTCCGAAGGGGAGGAAATATTTGAGGAACTCAACGAGCTCGCGGAGAAACTAGAAGAGACCCAAGAGGTACAAAATGACGATGAAATTTTTGACATGCTAAATGAACTCATTAAGCAGCGGGAAAAGCCACAAGGGGAGCCGACAAAAGAAAGACAAGCTCACCATGACCGTGTCACAGAGGAGTCCAGAGTCCATGCAGTAATGGAGGACCCGATGCCCAGAACAAGATGGAAACAGCGAAAACACGATATGGCACACAGCAGAACGGAAAAAAGGAACGCCCCCTCGGTTCAGGAGGGCGGGACCACAGACAGCTGGCTGAACGAAACAATGAAGCACCTCAAAGGAGACACGCCACTACACAAAGTAGCGAACGGCTTCTGGAAAAGAGCCACATTTGCGGTACGAAAAACAATACTCAAATGCAGACTGAGAATACTGCCAGCACAAGACTATGAGACGGCGAAAAACTCAGCCGGAGGGAACGGGAAGTGCACCCTGGAAGGATGCGAACACAAAGGGGTGGACTACGCAAAGGGCTTCCTCATGAGGGTAGGGCATGCCCTAGGTGGATGCAACAACCCACAAATGCGAGGGATGTTCACGGACAGGGCAGATGCCCACGCAGATGAGCTAAAACACATACTTGACCACCATAGGAAAGGGGGATGCAAAGTACTCGCCTACACTGGAAAAAAGAGGGACCCAGGGACTAAGCCAAGGGTACTCCCAAATTACATACTCACCAGGGGGCAATGCAGACACGACGGGAAGGACAACCCAGGCAGAAACGATGGGCCCGACACAATACCGAGTTTTGTAGACATAGTCATGATAGAGGGTCTAGAAGACCTGGAGGACGGATGGGAATGCACACAACAGGAAGCACCAGCAAGGGTAAGAAACCTACACCTCATTGAAGTGGCCCACACCGATGACGAAAAATGGGGACCCAAACTCCTGGAAAAATACAAGAAATACGGACCGCTGCTACAATTGCTACGCAGGCACGGATTCCGTGCCAAACTTCATGTGTTTGCAGTGGGCAGAACAGGCACGGTGTACAAACACAACCAAGACATACTCGAGCAACTTGGACTCAACAGAAAAGAGGCCACACAGGCACTACAGAGAATACACGACCTGACAGTAAACTATGCACACAGCACCTACCAGCTATACAGAAACTCAGACAAGAAAAACAAGAGGAGGAGAAAGACAAGAACCACCCAGTATAAATTGTCCCAACATGGCCGCCACTCGTGGCGGTCCGGCCCAGAGTAGGGCCGGGGAAATCAATTTACTCATACGCCCGACGGGCGTGGTTTTTTCTTTTTTCTTTTTTCTTTTTTCTTTTCTTTTTCGGCGTTCCTATCATTCTGCTGGCCTGTGTGGAGTCGGTTGTACCATTATTTGGTAGGGTTTCAGTAGGGTTGGTGCTTATATTGTGGTGGGGGCCCTTTGGTTTGCAGGGCGGGGGCTTATGTAGCTTGTCCCTGCTTGTTTGGCATAGTTTCTGGTCGGGGTGCTTGTTTCTACCCCCCTTCACCTGTTTTTGTTGCGCCCACTGCGCTTGTGTTGCCGTCGAGTTAACCGTTACAGCGTTACACTGCCCTAAAGTCCCTGTTGTAACGCCCTTGACATCTATTTCTTGGTGGGCCCCCTCTGGTATATGTCGTCCCTTTGGTGTGCCAAAATTTCGGGGGGTTTCGGAATGTTCTGCGAAATTTATCATTTTTACGTAGAGCAGTTTTAGGAATTCGCTTGTGGTCGAAGGTTGGCGGTCGGTCCTGGCATTTCGCACATCGCTTTCCCTTGCTTTGCTGAGCCATCCTACAAAGTTTTTCGTCAACCCTTCCCACCCATTGGGTGTTGTGTGGCTATTTGTGGCCGTCCCCCTTAGGGTTACTGTAGGGTTCATACTACTATTGTTGGGGTTGCCAGTTATGTGGTGTGAAAAGTGGTTTAAGCTCATGTTAATTTTTGTATCTTCGTGGTTATCATTGGGGAAGTTATAACTGTATATGGTGTGGCCATTCTCGCTGAATATGGTGTGGCCATTTCGCCTGTGCTCGGAGGTAGGCATAATAGCACATTCATGGGCATGGGGACTCTTTGTCTGCCGGGGTGTTGCTATTAGTTTTCGGTTAGTTTGTAGTAAGTTAATATGGTGAATTGACATTTTCCTTTCGAACGGTGTGTGGTTAATGCTCGGTCCCCCGGCGTGGTCAGTGTGGGAAGTGCTTGCTGGGTGCATGTATTCACAGCATTTGTCAGTGGCAGTTGCAATGGCAGGCAGAGACAACATAAATATTACTTTGAGTTGTAAGTTCAGGCTAACTTTACTAGGTCTGCTTTCAATATCCCTTCTCTTGCTGTGAGGCCCTGCAGCTGGCTCTGTTATGCCACCCTGTCTTGCAGGCCTGCTGCTTCCTTGGTCCTCTGCAGCACAGATGTTATTTGTTAGTGCAGTGGGGGTGTGATTCCACTGGCAAGGTGTGGTGGGTTGTGATGTGGGTTGGTCAGTAGGGCAGGGGGTTGTATGATTACTCACCTTCCTAGTGAGTGGCGGGGCTGATCGGGGGCTCTCAGGTTGTGCCCCCTCCTGTGCTGTCGCCTGTGCGCCCCCTTGTGCCCTCCGCTTCGCCGGTGGCTCGGCGTCGATCGCCCGGCCCCCCGTGTTGGTTGCTGGTCTCTTTGGCGGGGGCTGGCTCCTCTTGGGGTCGGGTTTCTTGCCAGTGTAGGGGATGCCCCGGTACTGATCGTCCTCCTCTGCAGTCTGTGGTGATTTTTTCGTGAAGTGAAGCGGATGATCAGGTGCCTGTTGTTTTCCTTCTCCTGTCAGGCGATCGGTGAGCGCCCGGAGGGTGTTCACCATGGCACCACCGGTTTCCTGGTATGTTTTATGGAAGCCTCTTACCTCTTGAGTGATTTCTGTATGGCGCACCCCAGCGTTGCGCTCCTGTTCTCTGTGCAGGTCTCGGAGTTCGTCCAGCGTGACGGGCTTGGACTCGTTGAACTTCTCCAGCTGCTTGTTGATGTTTTTTAGCAGCTTCTTGGTCTCTGGGGTGGGCTGCTTGCTGGTGGCTACGGCCTGCTGGAAGACCTCGTCGGCTTTTGATCCCACTTTATTGATGAACTGGGAGCTACGTGGAGGGAGCGGCCAGGGTTCCGTTGCACACGGCAGCAGCGATGGAGCGGCGCAAGGTGGAGACGTATGGTGATGTGACTCCGCACAGGCTGGTTCCCTTCGCTGTGGAGGTCTTTGGTGGGCTTGGGGCTCAGGCCAGGCAGCTTTTGCAGGACTGTGAGCGCAGACGGCAGGATCGGCTAGGACCGGAGTTGGCGACGGCGACTTGGTCCACACCGACCTTCGCCTCCTACTGGGGACAGAGGATCATGGTGGCGATGCACGGGGCGCAGGGCTTTGGGCTCCATGGCCGAGCCCTTGAGGACTACCCTCAGTAGAGGGTTTCCCTTGGTAAAGCTCATTTTGCGCATGACTTCTTTGTTGACATGTGTCGATATTGTGTCGAGATTGTGTGACATGGTGGTTATTGCGGAAGTGACCTCCACCACCTCCTCCTCCACCGCCTCCACCGCCTCCTCCTCCCCCGCCACCACCGCCGCCACCTCCACCTCCACCTCCACCTCCACCTCCTCCTCCTTCCTCACCACCTCCAAAGCCGCTCTCCACCTTCACCTCCACCTCCACCTCCCCTCCCCACCT